>CAHIKZ030000111.1:1910000-2077500 GCA_903632075.3 Acanthosepion pharaonis
ATTTTATCTTTAATTGAAAGCTAAAGGATTAAATTTACTATTTCCTGTAAGAAAAATACTTTGGTGAATTTAAAACAAAAATGATATTGATTGGAATCATTTTTTTTTTAAATAGCTGATTAGTGCCATTTTCTGGTCATCTTTCATTCCAGTGTAATTCTCTGTATTAAGAAATCTTCTAAAAAGTGAAATATACTTTTCTAAAACTTTATTTGAGGAATATTAGCTGATTTAAAGTATAATTAATCTGATTTGAAAAAAAATTATTTAGTTAAAGCTTAAAATAATACAGAAATATATTTTTAAAACATAACTGTAGCTGTGTTTTTAACTGACATTGTCATGTTTTACGTAATTGACGAGGCAATGACAGGTCATGACATAATGATTATTGTTATGCGGAGGATTTATCAGTTAAACATCATTTAAGAGGAATTTTAGAGGGATTTCAATGGATTGGAAAAATGTAGCATAAAGGTATATGAATATGATTTTTAAAAAATAGTGATCATATTTGAAGAAAGAAAGAAAGAAAGAAAGAAAGAAAGAAAGAAAGTTTATATTGATTAAAATGGTTTATAAAAAGGAAGAATAAAGGTAAGAGCTTATATTGATAAAATAAATTAAAGTGCTTAAGAACAGGAAGAAATAAATCAGGTTATATAGATACAATGAATTAAAAAGTTTAAGAAAGAAAGAAAGGCAAAATGAAAATCAGAAAGCAAAAAGAAAAAGAAAATACAATATGAAAAATTTTAAAAAGAAAGAAAATGAAAATAAACTTCTATATTTTAATCAGTATGAATGAAAAAAAGAAGAAATTTTGATTTTAATAAATGAGTAAATAATGAATGAAAACCAAGTGTGATGAAAATAATGATATTAGACTGAAGAAAATTCAGTTTTATAAGAAGGACAAAAGAAATGTTTGAAAATGTTGAAGCTCAGTTATAATATAAGGAAAGAAAGACAATGCCAAGGTAAACTAAAAATAAAGGAAAAAAAGAAAAAAGAAAAGAAGGGTCAAGACAAGTGAAATAAAAAAAGAGGGAATGAGAAGAAGAAAAAAAGAGAAGAAAAAAATTAGGAAAGGGGAAACAGCTGAAAGTTGGATTCTTGAAGAAAAATAGAAAGTAGGAAGAAAGTTATGAGTAACAAACATGTTGGAGACAAAATAAAGAGAAGATTGCAAAAGAGAGATGGAAGGAAATGAAGGAATTGCAGAAAAATGGAGTATTTCTGTGAATGCATATCAAGTAAATGCAAGAATGAATGATAAAGAGAGAAAAAAAAAGAAGAATAAAAAAAATAAGATGACAATGCTGGCATCAGTTTTTAAATTATCCAGATGCTTCTTTGAAATATTATCAGGATATTTACTTGGATTTTAACTGTCCATTCCTATTTGCTCAAGAACAATTAAGTCTGATTTATTTGTTTTTTATTCATTAATGCTTTCATTATTCAATTTTTTTCATTTTTTTTTTCTCTCAACCAACATTCTTTCTATTTATTTGTTAATCCAGAGTCACTAAAGTACTGATTTTTTTCAAAGGATTTCATTCTTGGAATAACAGCAAGTTTATTTTAATGCTGAAAGTGTAATTGTATAAGCACTTGTCTTTTCTTAATTACCTTCTTCACAGATTTATAACAAAGAATAATAATTTCTTTTTCCATTTTTTTTTTAATACAGTCATTTTAGTTCAGGGCATGACCTGACCTTGCAAGAACTTTGAGAATATAGTTTAACATTCTGCAGATGTGAAACACCTAATGCCCAATACATTCAGAAATATCAGATGAAATGAGAAATAGTTTACTTCCTTTGGTTTGTAGATTTTCACAAAAGGATCCCAATCACTGAATGCAAAATATGAACAAAATTAAAATTCAATTTATACAATATCTACTTAAATAAATAAATGATCTGATAGCATTGCATTTTCATTTTGAATGTATTTCAGCAAACATTCTCTAAGAATACACCCTTGAGCAAATTAAATGAAACAAAATGAATAATTTCATTGTTATTTACTTTTTTTTCATTTTTTCAATTAAATATTTTTCCAATTAAATATTTCCATTTCATTTGTGCATTATCTACACATGTTAGTAGATTTTGTATGTCCATTTCATGAATTTGTTCCTTGCAGATTGACCACAGATTCTCGATTAGATTTAAATCAGGAGAGTTTCCGAGCCAGTCAATAGTACATTGATTTGCTCACTGCTAAAACTTGCCAGTGTATTCATGCAGCATTACAATTTTCATATGCTTACTTGGAATAATCTCCATCACAGACAATGGCTGTAGGATAACAAATCGACACTTGAGGCAATAGTGTCTGGGGTAATGAAAACCTGATGCAATCACAGATAATGCAATATTTTTCAAGGCCAAACAAATTTCATCATACACCCTGAAAATCGATTCATATTACTGCACACCATTGCAAATGACCTAATCTGAGAAAAAATAGAAATCAATTACACCCTATCACTAAAACTGACTGTATGAAAGAAAGGAAAATAAAGCAGTTGTTTCATTTAATTTGCACAAGGGTGTATGTATCTCCAATCTTTTCTAATCATTTTTCTCTCTTTACTATTACCTACTTTTTCCATTTAAGAATATATTTCTAATGAAAGTCTTTGAAAGTTTATTTAATGATTGCTTTTGGATATTGAGTTCATGTCAAAAGAGGTTTTTTAAAAGCCAAAGTTGTTAGGGTTTGAAATTAAAGAAAATGTGCTTGACTACTCATATAAATGCCCATACAGTGACGTAACAGTACAAGTGAAATGACAAGTATCACCAAAAGAAATGAAGACAAGAACTGTTAAAATAAAATTCTTTGTATTGCTGATAGATGATCAAGGTAGAATGTCACTTTGTAGGCAAGGGAGGGGACCTGAAGAATATGGTGAGTTAGTAGTTATTAGAGTTAAGACTTGTGTATGTATTGTAACCTAGGGAAGGTTTCTGAACAGAATAATCAAATGAAGGTTGGTAATGAACAATAACATTTAGGACAAGAACAACACACATAAGATTCACCAGTGGTGTGTAGAAGAAGTAGTCAACTACTAGAAGTAAGTCAAGTGAATTTCACAATGAATCTCCAACTACAGACCAACATACAGTATTTACTACTGTATTTATGTGAATGGGGACATACCCATTATCGTTCGTAGGTATGCTACAAAAGTATGGTTGGTTGACTTGAGGTCACTGGTGATGACAGTGAAAGCCTGCCTATTGATCCATGACTGCTGATAGTGTCATGAGTGACATTCTTAAACACAGACTGGATGGATCATGAGTCAGTGTCTTTTCATGCTTATTGCTTTGATGGTAACATTCATGAGTGGCTCTGTTATATTGTATTGTATATATATTTTTTTGTGGGGAGAGGATTTGTCTTGTGAGCCAGATGGGATCCTTGGAGCTCATGCACAGTGAGAAACTTCTTTTTTTTCTAATTTTGCTTTCTTAGTATTTACAGGCATAGTGAAGTAATGGATAGCAGCTCGGATTGAAAAATTGGAGAGCTGAGTTCAAATTCCAGTTGAATCCATTGCATTCACTTATGTGCTAATACCATTGGGAAAGGTATGAATCCTCTTCTTCTTCTCCCCCTAGCTATGAGTAAATAGCATGGCAGACCCGGTTCTATAGCCTTGGATAGCAACTGGTCTACTGCAGAAAGAAATGGCAACCTACTGCAGGAAAAAAATCTGCCTCATCAGTCATGTATTGAAATATACATGATCACCTAAGCATGTATCACACATGGCACATAACTGACTGAGCATTTACATCCAGCCAACAGGTTTTGACATAGAGTGAATCAGAAAGAGATAATGTGAATTCTGGACAATTTCATCACAAATGGAGATATGGTTTTACATGAATAGTACATGTGACAAATGAGGAAGTTCAAAGAAGAGTAAGAACTACAAAGAGACTGCACATAACAATTAGGAAAGAAAGCTTGGAAAATTTATCACTTACAAGGTACAAAGAGAGGTGGGGGGAACCATAACTGATAACTTGAGAAAATTAACTGTAAGAAGACAAAATATATGATTGTGAACAAAATGGGTATCCTAAGATGTCAATAACACATTAGGGATGGGAAGAATTAAATGAGTCAAAGCTAAAATCTCTGGATAATGTAATAAGTGATGATAAAAAAAGTAACACATAATTTCAAAGGCACAGAGGAATAATAAAAACATCTTTTCAGAAGATGAATAATAAAGTGAAAGAGAAGTGGTTTTTGCAGAAGAGTGTTGAAAATAGCATGAATGTGGCAAGTGAGGAACTTCTAAGGAGAGTAGGAAATACAAAGGAATTGCATTTTACAATTAGGAAAGAAGGTAGATGAGGAAAGCAAGAAAATATTTTATATTGTTTGATCACAATGGAAACGAAACTTAAAATGACAAGATGTGTTTTTACCAAATAATGTTGAGAATACCATAGATGGAAGTAAGGAAGTTATAAGAAAATTATCAACTACAAACTGCTTATTCCAATCAGAAAAAAACAGCTGAAATTTTTGTAAGGAAAGAAGGATTGGAGAATTTAACCCTCAGAGGACACCTCAAAGGCAAGATGAAAACAGTAACAGGTATGATAAGTTTGTGCAAATAGATAACCAAAGAATTACTATGGTAAAGTGTTATCATAAAGGAGAAAGGTATTATTCAGTAACAAAAGGTGGCACATTTACAGAATTCAAATTATTCCAATCCTTTAATGGACATGCTACATGGAAAGAGAAAAAGAGAGTGTTCATTTTTAATTTCTTTTACCCACATTAAATTCCATTTACTGACTTGTGTCCAAATTAAAAATGATTAACCAAACAAAAGAACTCAGAATAGTTGCAATTTAGTGAATATAGTATCTTTGTTAGATATGCAGTCACACAGTTGTCATGAGTGAAGTTCACACAGAAAGGAAAAAGAAATTTTGACAGTTTTGAAATGGGTTTTTTATATTGGATGTCAAAATTTAAATTTGCTGAGTACAAAACTATTTACACTTGTTTTGAATTATTTAAATACCAATCAGAATTATTTCAATAATATTTATGGTGTGAATATGCAAATTTATTAAGACAAAAAGAGCCAGCTTGGAAGGTAAAACTGATGCGAAGAATAAAGGAAATCAGATGTGAGATACTAGATGAGATCACAAGAAACTCAAATGTCTCAATACACAAATGCAGGAAGATCAAGTGGCAATATAAAATTAAATCACTAAATGAAATTCCAGCAATCAAGGAAATGCTAACACAGAATCTTCAGTTAAAGGCACAGAGAACAAGATGATATGAAAAGCATTGTAGGTTCTATCAGCAAAATAAAATATTCCAAATGGACCATAAGAAATTTCACAGGGAAATTGGAAAAGCAGTTATACATGTTAAAAAGCCATCATCTATTTGGAAGAATATTTGGAGATGCCCAAAGTAATATAACCCCAATGCAAAATGGATCCAACAGAAGGAAGAACAAATGTTGGATAGATCTCTACAAGAATGGGAAAATATAACCGCAAATAATGTTATGAAAGCTGTAATGAAACCCTAAAAATGGAAATCCCCAGGAAATGACAAATTACCCAATTTTTAGCTCTATTATCTTTCATTAACCCATAAAACCCTTGCACAAACTCTATCAATGCTTATTAATAATCCCAATGAAGTCCCAGAATGGATGGCTGAAGATGTTACATATCTCCTGCAAAAAAAACAGGTGAGACAGACAATTCAAAAAATTATAGGCCAATAACATGTCTGTCTGCCACGTATAAATTGATCATGTCTGTACTGACAAACTGTACTTACTCTTTTCTCAAAGCAAACAACATTCTTCAACTGGAACAGAAGGGATGCAGGAGAGGTGCATATGGTTGCAAATATCAACTACTGATAAACAAAATGATCCTGGAAAAGTGCAGTAAAAGAGGTAGAAATCTCAGTACAGTATGGATAGATTACTGTAAAGCGTTTGAAGGCATACCACACTGTTGGATCCTTAAGACTTTGGAAATGTACAAAATCTCCTCTATGGTAGTAAGTTTCCTTAAACACAGTATGAGAATGGGAAAAAACATATTATACCTAAATCATAGAAGAGGAACTGCCACCTCCAATTGCCTGAATAACTAACAAGGAATCTTTCAAGGAAACTCCTTGTCACCCCTTCTGTTTTGTCTGTCCTTAAATCCCACCGTATACATGAACTAAACAATAATAGTGATGGATACAAACTAAGCAAAAAAGTATTCAATCACCTACTCTACATGGGTGATCTCAAACTCTTTGCCAAATATGACAATGAGTTGAAGGGTCTCCTTAATACTGTAAAATGTTTGGATTAGAAGAAAGGATTTCAAGAAAGGGAGAATTACAGAAACACACCCACTAGATCTAGATTTTGTCACAAAGATTAGGGAACAGGAACAATAAGAAGCCTATATGTACCTCAGAATTAGTGAAGGAGATGCAATACAGCATACCCAAATGAAGGAGAAGGTAAGAAAGGCATGCTGCAGGTGTATGTGTCTGGTACTGAATACAGAGCCGAATTTAGAAAACAGAATATCAGCCATAAACACATTGGCTGTCCCCGTGGTGAAATACAGTTTCAACATCCTTAACTGGACATTAGCTGACATTAAGCAAATGGATGCCAAAGTGAGAAAGCTTCTCACTTATCACTGCAAGCATCATCCCAAGGCTGATGTTGATCATCTGTATGTATCCAGATCCAAAGGAGGCAGAGGATTAGTTCAACTCGAAGTGTCTTACAAACTGGGACAATTGGCCTTCAAAGATAACTGGAAACTACAGAAGATTGGATGATGATATGTGTCAAAGACCATGAAAAAAGTAAGAAACTTTATTCAAAAATAAAAGAAGCCAACAAGTTCAAAATGGAGTTTCAAATGCAAGTAAAGCATAATACACTGACCGCAGCTGTAAAATACTTAAAAAAGAAAGCAAAGGCAAATACAGCTGACCAGATACAGAAACAATGGCAAAATAAATCACTTCACAGTCAATACTCTGCCTGTACTGAACAAGCTGATGTAGACAAATTCTGTACCCAACAGTGGCTATGTAGTGCAGGATTAAAAGCTGGAACTGAAGGTTTTATTCTTCCTGCACAGGACCAATGCTTGCTAACTAGAAATTACCAAGTACATATACATAAAAACAATGTTAGCCCAAAATCAAGATTCTGTGATAAGTATCCAAAAACAATAAACTATCTTGTATCAGGTTGCACTGTATGCAACTTTTACAGAAAGGAAACTACAAAAAAGTGGTATGAACACCACCCAGACCCGGTTACACATATAGGACCTGTAACAATTTTATGGGACTTTACAAAACACAGACAAAACAATCAAAGCTAATTGCCTAGACATTGTGATTAGAGACTGCAAAGACAAAATGTGCCTTATTATTGACATAGTAGTTCCTGCAGATTGTAATGTATTTTTGAAGATCTTCAAAAAACTATCAAAATACAGGAACTATGAAATCAAAACCTCAAAAATGTGGCACATGAGGGCATCAACAATTCCAGCTGTAGCTGGAGCCCTCGGATTGATTGGAAAAGATTACAATAGACTCAATGAGGAAATCCCTGGTAGCCCATGCCTTAAAGAAATACAAAAACTTGTTTTCACAAGTACAGCCCACACCATATAAAAAACACCATATCTATGTAAAATATGTGTAATTTTTTTCAAAATTGCTCAGTGGAAAATATCATGATGCCAATTCTGACCTTAGGTCTCTGGTTGCAACACAAAAAGAAATGAGTATACATCAGAAGTCAAAGGAAATAAAATAATAATAATAGTAATTATAAGGATCTTGAACTGAAAATATCAAAAATGTGGCACATAAAGACATAAATAATTCCAGTTGTAGTTGGAGCCCTCAGATTGATTAGAAAAGGTTCCAATAGATTCATTGAAGGGATTCCTTTTAGACCATGCCTTAAAGAAATACAAAAATTGTACTCACAAGTACAGCTCAAACATTACAAAGAGCTTTATCTATGCAAAATGTGTGTGATCTTGGATTTTGGGGCTTTTTTTTTACAAAAATGATCAGTGGAAAATTCCATGAAACCATTTCTGATCTTAGGTCTCTAGTTGGTACCCAGAAGGAAATGTGCATACAACAGAAATCAAAAGAAATACTACTACTACTACTACTAATAATAATAATAATAATGGCTTGAACATAAAGTTTGTTAATTTATTAAGTAGCAAATTTACTTAACAAATCAAACAAACTATTTCATCAACCCATTAATTATAAGAAATTTGTAGGAAATATTAACAAAATTTGACTATTTAGATAATGAAAAGAACACATTCTGTTATATTTCAAAGATTTAAAATATGGTTTAAGAATTTTAATTACAGATGAATTTAATGAGATGAATGAATGCGAGTAGGCTAGTATGTCACATGATAATTAATCCCTAATGATATGTAAATTATTCCAGGTTACAGAGTATCCATGATAGAAAAGAGTAACTATCTTTTCAATTAACAATTTAGGTGATTGCCTTTTATATAAGTTTATTTTAAGAGAGACACAAAAATGTCGGTAAGAGAGAAAAACTAGTAAATTAGAAAATTTTAACCTAAAAAAAAGAGAAAGCGGATGAATTCATTCATCAACAAAACTGAAATAGCAACAAGAAATATTAATGGCTATTAAATCTATTCATAACTTAATCACTGAGCTGACTCTATTGTACACTCAAGGAAGCTCATTGCCTTAAACATCTACTGGAACTAAAGCTCACCATTGTTAGTACCATAGCTAAAGAATTGCTATGATATCTGGGCTGGTGTTACCAAGTATTCACTCTTCACCCTTGACAGAATTCAAAAGTGATTACATGGCCTTGATGGTGATGAATTATTTTTCACCCTGAAACTCCTTTCTCACAGGCTAGTTTCTAGTCTCTTACTTTATTTTAAACTTTTCACCCCGAGCAAGTGAAGAGTGCCACTAGCATACAAGGTTTTACAGAAAGTGGGAGCAAGAGTAAAGAGGCATGAAAGAGAAAAGGATGAAGGGAACGACAGGGAATAGATCAAGGCATCTGGAGATGTTGATTGACATTGCATTTGAATAGTTGGAAATTATAGCTATCGGAGACCCAAGTAATAAGAAAGGAATTCCACACACAGGAAGTATGAGACATAAAGCTATTGGAGTAGAAGAGATGGCTCCATTTAACCATTTTGACAGTGAAAGGGTGGGACTGAGGTGCTGACCTAGTAGTACATTTAAATTCCTGCAGTTTGGAAACTAACAAAAATAGCTCATTAGAGCAGTAACTGCTGAAATTTGTAGAAAAGACAGAGGGAGGCAACAGCACATTTATGAGAGAGCGACTGTAAATGAGATGACAGATCAGGGTCAACCACTTTGCATATCCGTCTCAGGATTTTGTCGAGGACCCTAGGACAAACAGTGAGGGCTCCAGACCATATATGACAGCAATATTCCATTCAAGGGCAAATGGTTGATTTATAGATTTGAAGAATGTGCTCGGGCAAGAAAAGCTTTCTGGTGCAACACAGAGAACCAACTTTCCTTGCAGTAGATGAAGCTATTGATTCAATGTAATTGTTCCCTCTCATGTCAGCAGACAGTGTGAGACCAAGCAGTTGGAAAGAGGTGCTGTTACTTGCATGGCAAATGTTCTGATAAACTACATTCATTAGTTCCACCAGTTCAGACCTTCACTGCTAGGACACCCCATCATGTCATGCACAAAGAAATCAAATCATTCTCATTCTTTTGCTATTCTTTTGGTAAGACAAATTCTTCTGCAGAACTGTCATTTGGTGAAACAGAGTCCAGAGATGATGCCTCCTTAAACAAGTTTAATCTCTTCAAATCTAGGGTCAACTGATATCTATCCTACATATACTCATAATATGCACTTTTCCCTCCTCCCTTTACTCCCTTACAACAATCTCATTCAGTAACTCTCTGCCTTGAGTGGCTCTTGGACTTTGTATTGGGGGAACAATAGTAAAAAAATATATATTGATTTAAAGAAACCAAAGTCTTACCTATTAATTTATGAAATAACATTAAATTTTTCTATAATTATATGAAAACCAATATGTTTAGTAAACTATATGGATAAAGTTTTATGAGATTGTGATTATACAAAGGAAAGATATTATATATATATATATATATATATATATATATATATATATTTTTTAATATCATATCATTTTAAAAACATAGGCAATCATGACTCTCCACAAATTCTGCTTCTTTAACTGTGAATTGTCAGAAACTCTTGGGAATATCATTGGGGTAGTTTCCCATTGCTTTCTACAGGGTCTTGAATTCATAATAGTCCTTCTCTTGGCTGGTTGCTAACCAAGACTAGAGAGTTCAGTCTACCTCGTTATTTAATCTATATCTTGATGATGGAGAGAAATGCTGAATGCATGCCATTCCCAATAGCATTATTACTTTCTCCATGGTTTTGAAACCATAGTAGTCCTTAGTATTATTGCAGAAGTGAACACATCAGGTACGGTGGAGTAATGGATAGCAGCTCGGATTGAAAAACCGGAGAGCCAAGTTCAAATTCCAGTTGAATCCATTACATTCACTTACATGCTAATACCCTTGGGAAAGGTATAACTCCTCTTCTTCTTCCTCCAGCTATGGATAAATAGCAGGACAGATCAGGTTCTATAGCCTTGGATGTCAACTGGTCTACCACAGAAAGAAATGGCAACCTACTGCAGGAAAAAAATCTGCCTTGTTAGTCATGTATTGAAAGATACATGATCACCTAAGCATGTATCATGTATGGTACATAAATGACTGACTGAATATCTATGTAAAATATGAAAATATGAGTTCGGCTTCTGGATTTAATTTTCTGAGTCAAAAGGCATTACATTAGCCATATATCTATAATACATAAAGAGTAATATATTCATTTTAGATTAGGACAAATCTAAAAGAAAAAAAGAAAAATTTCAAAGTAATAAAACCCAAGAAAAACACATTCCAATGTATTTTTAACCTTCAAGCATGTTTTATCTCAGGGGTTGGTAACCCCCAGCCCTGGGCCACATCTGCACCCCCAATGCCCCCACCACCATCACAACCCCGAAGATTATCTTATTCATTTGTAGAGGGAGTGGCAGGAAAAAATATCAGTTGGTGTGAATTGACTTACAATGTGACAAACTTTTGAAATCAAAATTTCATTCCAAATCATCAATTGATTTCTACAAGAAATGTTTTGCCAAGCAGAAAATAAAAGCTCATTGAATAATGTGAAAATGATTCAAGGTATTATTATTTGGAATTACATAAGTTTGTGAATGCCATCTGGATGATATTTTGTTTTTATCAACAAATATTTCACCTAATGTGGAGAACTGATGACACTATAAGCAGAAACAAGTATCTCATTAAATAATTTGACATTTCTCACTGTATTTCATCTGTAGTAAGGAATTTGCATTTTTTTTTGTTGTGTTACTTGTCATCCTGTTATTCCTCCAGTAAAATAAGGAAACTTGTTTAAATAATACAACATTAATTTTTTATTTTTTTTATTTTACTTAAATATCCAGACCAAGGTAGCCTTCTGGACAGAGCAGTCTAAAGTTGAGTCAATTTATTATAATACATTTGATATCAGGGCTCTCTTCCAAGATACTGCATAGCTTTCTGGCGCACTCTCTCCAAAAGCTGATTAATCAATGATTTTGTTAAATTCCCAATCCATTAATGTTCACAAGTGAAATTAAGAGCATAAAATTCTTTACCTGAATCTCCACAATTTTCTACTTTGAATATTATATAAACAGGTCATCTCTTTAAAACAGGACATCAGTTCTTTAGAAATATTTTGAGATTTATCAAAACGCAAAGTAAAGGCTATCTGTGCTACACTATTTACATTATTCAGACTATTGTCCTCATCTTTGTTGCCATATTTATTACCATAATAAGTATGGCAACAAAGATGAGAACAATAGTCCAAATAATGTAAATAGTGTACATAATACCTCATCTCAGAAATATAGACAGTTATCTGTGCTATTATTCTACATGTTTATATGTACGACCATTATGCTTTTCCACTTAGGATTAAAGTGTAGTATCTGTGTCTTATAAAAAACCCTCTGTTTAAATCATACACATTCTGATTGAGAAAGCTACACACTAATATTAAGCATGAGGGAGCTGGGGAAAATGATGTAAGGGAGAAAAAAGGCATGAAAGAGGAAAGGTAGGAAGTAAAAAAGCCAGAGAAAAAGAAGGAAAAAAGTAAATATACCTCTATAGAAAAGGAGAAAGGATGAAGAGGAGAGATTATTGGCTGAATATCAAGAGAAATTCTGCATTCTTCTGCTGAACAACATTTCTTTTAAATTAAGTCTGTCTCTTCTTCATCTGTGAGGAGATTGTCCACCCTTCAATGCCATATAGGAGGACTAATAACATGCTTTAAATTCATATTTCTTGGCTGTTTTGAAATTACTTAAAATTTTCTATGTGAGAATATGTTTTAAATAATATATTAGCTTTTTGTTAACATGGAATTATTGAAATTTTGTAAGTAAGAATATACTTTATCATATGGTACGGGACTATTTCATTTGGTCTGCATAAGAGAAGGGCTAAATTTACAATGAATATACAGAAAAACTGAACTTCCTTCTTAAAATTTATTATACGTAATAAAGAAAAAAATACTTGTTATATTTGTGATCTGGAGCATTTATTTGATAGGGAGAATTTTTCTGGGTCAGGTGCATTTTTGCAGAAATGCCAAATTTTTTTTCAGATTTTTTGTTCTTTTATTTTCTGTCTTTTTTTATTGTAATCTCTCCTCTTTGGTTGAATCTTGATGGTCATGGTTATCTGCCCTTCCAAATATTGTCAAATAATGCAATTTTAATTATGATTGCTAAGGATTTTACTCATACTCTTTTTGATTATATTCATCATCATTCTTATAACCCTAATATAATTTTGCATCTCAGTTCTTCATTCTATCTTCAGCACTGCCTTTCTTCACCTTTCTCTACCACTTTTATATCCATCTTTAACTTCTTTTCTTCATTTTTTTATCCATTTTGTTTCTTTCATCAACCTCTTTCCGCATTTTTATTTTTGTCTTATTCCTAATTTTTTCTTTCATCAACCTCTTTCCGCATTTTTATTTTTGTCTTATTTCTAATTTTTTATGTTTTATTTCTCTCTTCCTCTCACTACACTTTCTCCTGCTTTAGTTTTTCATTTACATATAATTCCTCTTTTCCATCAACTTTTTTTATATTTCTTTCTTTTTGATTTGTTTTTCACTGCCTTTTTTATTTATTTTTTATTTTCCCTTTCTTCTAGATTCACTTCTTTCATTACTTTATTTTTCACCTGATCCTTGTCATTTCTCTATTAATTCTTCATCTTTCTCTTTCTTTATTTTTCATTTTTCTTTTAATTCTTCTTCAGCTTTCTCTTTCTTTATTTTTCATTTCTCTTTTAATTCTTAATCCATTTTTTTTTACTTTTCACATTTTCTTATTTTCTTTACTTTTTTGCAACTTTATCCATTTCTACTTCTCTCTCTCTCTCTCCTTTCTTTAACTTCTTTCTTTATTTTTCATCTTTCTTTTTCCAATTATTGAAATCTTGGTATTTTTTCTAAAATCTTCTGATGGACTGTGATTAAAAAATAACAAAATATATACAAAATTATTAAAATTGCATTAGGGAATTTCAACATTAGAAATTTCATTTGATGATTTCCTATCTTCTTTTACATAAAACTTTTTTAGAATGTTTACACCAGTTAATAATATTTTTACTTCTTGCTATTATCTCCCTTTTATTTGTTTTTCAGAAAACAAAGCAAAAGCAATGAAAACTACAATAAAAAATTCATAAACTTATGAATTCCTATTGTACATCATATATTTTTCTCTCAATAGATTATTGAACAAAATTTCAACTACAAGTTCTGTGTCCTACAAACTGCTCATCAATATTGGATGGAGCACTCATACTTAGGTATGTCAACAATATATTGCTTCCATGTTTACAGATTATCAGACAACATCAACAAGGGAACCATCCAGCCATCAAAATTGGTATAAAGAATCATGGATTTTCTCAGCAAGTCCATTACACAGATAGGCTTGTTGGTATATATGTACGTAGGCAGTAGATCAGATAGGTTGGCCCCTGGGGGAAAAGTAGGCCAGAATGCGAGTCAAGGTCAGTCATATATATTAGACATTTCCATCATTCAAACTTTGAAAGATCCAGACATTTTTGTTGCTAGACAACAAGGAGTCGGGCATCTTTGTTGCTAGACAACAAGGAGTCAGCCATATTTATTGGCAAGAATTCACTTTTGAGTGAAAAATTTATAGATATAGACTTGTGTGTATGTATGTATTTGTGTATGTGTGTTTGTGTCCAGATGGAGCTTTTTTCATTTTCTCTAGTTTTTTTACTGGTTTCATTTTTGTTTTTCTAGCAATAATTTTCTTTGTTTTCTTTAATGTTGTAAATTAAATTTGCTTGTTTTTTTGTGTGATAAAAGGGATATTTATAACTCCTGCTATATTGTCTTAGCATCGTGAAAAGCAAAATTTAGAATTTTTCATTATAATTGTGAATTTTTATGTTTTCTATATACAAAGCAGATTGCTATGTTATGTCTGTGCAATAAAATAATATTAAAAAAAAATGTTCGGAGAATTTGTTATTTCAAGAATGTACAAATAAAATAACTTTATGTTTTGCTCTGCACCACCTCATGAAAATGATTTAGAATTGGGACTTGAAAAGAAAATTGTTCAAGGCCATGGAAAAAATAAAACAAAATTCAAATGTATTTTTATCTAATAAAACTAGAAACATTTATTAACATCTAAGAATAAAGCAATATTTTGCATGCTTACTCAACTGTTATTTTAATCCAAGAATTGTCTTAGCATATTTTGAAATTCATGGTCAATTTATCTACATATATATTTATCTCCATATATATTTATCTACATATATATATTTTTTTGGTTTCATTATTATTTCTGAACTATAATGTGGGCATTTATTTGATTTTAATTTTCAACTATATTAGTTGGTTAGATTTGATGAGTTTGTAATAATAAATCCCCAAAATACAAAACAAATTACCTATATTTAACATTATGTTGAACATATGCTAAACATGTTCACTGCTACCTTGGACAATTGAAGCCTTAATTTATGCTTTAATTAGAGATGCCATGAGAAATTGCTATATAAGTTTACATATGTTCTATACTGGTAAATAAAATTAACTTTATCAAATTTGTAGTGGGTATAAAAGCTTTTGATAAGATTTTATAAGTTCCTAGTACATTTGACCAGCTGACAATTTTGGTAGACTCATGTATGTCCAAAGGAAAAATACTACATAGAATTTGTACAAAGAAATATTAACAAATATACTGACAGGACATTTTACAAAAGGAAGAATGAAAAATGAAAAAGTGAAAAGTTCAAAGCAACCTTTAGCGTTAGTAGTTGGATATTCACATTTTATGTGAGTAAAAAGACTACGTATTTTCACTATGAAAAGTCACTGGGAATGAGACTGATTCTTTCAAATCTTGCACCACCTGTAATCATCATTAGGTTGTGGTAATTTCCAAATCTTGCCTCCTGTGGTTATCATCAGGGGGTGACAATCCAAAAAGTATGAAAAATGATACTAATGAGTGCCCACATCAGTGGATTTTTTTCATCTTGCCACATTTGGAATATATTTGTGTGTTATCAAGTCTACAAATCAAAGTAAAAATACAGTTTTGCTATGGTTATTTAAATTGCTATAAGTGAAACAATCAAATTGCTGCATATTGGCATCAGATGCAAAAAGCAACATATGTAAAGATGCATAGAGGGGTATTAAACACAATGCTTAGCTTCTTCTTCTTCTTCATCTTGTCCTTCTTCTTCTTTGTCTCATCCTTCTTCTTCTTCATCTTGTCCTTCTTCTTCTTTGTCTTATTCTTCTCCTTCTTCTTTGTCTCATCCTTCTTCTTCTTCTTCTTCATCTTGTCCTTCTTCTTCTTCTTTGTCTCATCCTTCTTCTTTTTCTTCTTCTTCTTCTTCATCATCTTGTCCTTCTCCTTCTTTGTCTCATCCTTCTTCTTCATCTTGTCCTTCAACTTTGTCTCATCCTTCTTCTCCTTCATCTTGTCCTTCTTCTTCTTTGTCTCATTCTTCTTCTTTCTCATCTTGTCCTCCTCCTTCTTTGTCTCATCTTTCTTCTTCATCTTGTCCTTCTTCTTCCTCTTGTCCTTCTTCTTCCTCTTATCCTTCTTCTTCTTTGTCTCATCCTTCTTCTTCTTCTTGTTCTTGTTCTTCTTCTTCTTTGTCTCATCCTTCTTCTTCATCTTGTCCTTCTTCTTCTTTGTCTCATCCTTCTTCTTCTTCATCTTGTCCTTCTTCTTCTTTGTCTCATCCTTCTTCTTCTTTTTCTTCTTCTTCTTCTTCTTCTTCTTCATCATCTTGTACTTCTCCTTCTTTGTCTCATCCTTCTTCTCCTTCATATTGTCCTTCTTCTCCTTTGTCTCATCCTTCTTCTTCTTCCTCTTGTCCTACTTCTTCTTTGTCTCATTCTTCTTCTTTCTCATCTTGTCCTCCTTCTTCTTTGTCTCATCTTTCTTCTTCATCTTGTCCTTCTTCTTCCTCTTGTCCTTCTTCTTCTTTGTCTCATTCTTCTTCTTCTTCATCTTGTCCTCCTTCTTCTTTGTCTCATCTTTCTTCTTCTTTTTCATCTTGTCCTTCTTCTCTTTTGTCTCATTCTTCTTCTGCTTCATCTTGTCCTTCTCCTACTTAGTCTCATCCTTCTTCTTTTTCATCTTGTCCTTCTCCTTCTTTGTCTCATCCTTCTTCTTCTTCTTCATCTTGACCTTCTACTTTGTCTCATCCTTCTTCTTCATCTTGTCCTTCTTCTTTGTCTCATCCTTCTTCTTCTTCTTCATCTTGACCTTCTACTTTGTCTCATCCTTCTTCTTCATCTTGTCCTTCTTCTTTGTTTCATCCTTATTCTTCTTTTTCATCTTGTCCTTCTTTGTCTAATTTTTCTTCTTCTTCATCTTGTCCTTCTTCTTCTTTGTCTTATCCTTCTTCTTCTTCTTCTCCTTCTTCTTCTTCTTCTTCTTCATCTCGTCCTTCTTCTTCTTTGTCTCATCCTTCTTCTTCTTCTTCATCTTGTCCTTCTTCTTTGTCTCATCCTTCTTCTTCTTCTTCTTCTTCATCTTGTCCTTCTTCTTTGTCTCATCCTTCTTCTTCTTCTTCATCTTGTCCTTCTTCTTTGTCTTATCCTTCTTCTTCTTCATCTTGTCCTTCTTCTTCTTTGTCTTATCCTTCTTCTTCTTCTTCTCCTTCTTCTTCTTCTTCTTCTTCATCTCGTCCTTCTTCTTCTTTGTCTCATCCTTCTTCTTCTTCTTCATCTTGTCCTTCTTCTTTGTCTCATCCTTCTTCTTCTTCTTCTTCTTCATCTTGTCCTTCTTCTTTGTCTCATCCTTCTTCTTCTTCTTCATCTTGTCCTTTGTCTTATCCTTCTTCTTCTTCATCTTGTCCTTCTTCTTCTTTGTCTTATCCTTCTTCTTCTTCTTCTTCTTTTTGTCCTCCTTCTTCTTTTTCATCTTGTCCTTATTCTTTTCCATAGCTCTCCCAAATTTCCTTTCCTTTGTGGCTCTTAGTAAGGTTTTTCTTTCTCCTTATAACCAGAATACTATGAGGATGAATTAACCCTGTGTACATGGCAGGTCAGAACCTACCTGTGAAGGTCTGAACATTTGTCATGAAAATAACAATAGAGTAGCTGATGATGATGTCTGTATATAAATACAAATGTCTTTGAAGTCATTAAATAAATTCAGGTCGTAAATATTTCAATTATTCATCCCAAACTGTCACAAACATTAAATACATATAAAGCCAAGTAAACTTTGTTAGTTTTTCCACACAGAATTAACTTAAATTTGGTGGCACTGTAGGGAGGTAACTGAAAACTATGCCATGAGTAGTACAAGCCTTTTGAGTAACATTGGATAGAAGAAACTTTTTGGAAGCCATCAATGTTTGTACTAGCAGGAAATCACAAGTCATTACTAAAGGTTTGAGCATACTGATCATACTAAAGTGTGCCCTCCCAGAATGTGCACCAGTTCAAATGATGATCATACCAGAGTGTAAACTCATAAGTCCACTCAGTATCTTCTTTTGTGCCCCATATTCTTTCTGGACATGGGCGGCAATAGTTTTCACAATTTCCACTCCTTTGTAACACTTACAAATCTTTGCCTTTTTGCTCTCTCTCCTAATCCCTTTTTCTGTGAACTAGTTGCACAAGCTAATTAGGTACATTATTCACAGATTTCCCTTGTGCCTCTTGCCTTCAATATGTTTTGTGAGTTTTAAATTTTCCAAGCCCACTTTCCTTATTATATACCCTAGAAATTTCAACTCTCTCTTTCTGATGCTAAATATAAATGTCCTTTTTGTTTCCACTTTTCTTTAATTTATCATTACTCACATAGTCAGTAAATGGCATTGTTAGCATCCTTCTGTAGAACCACATTTCTTTTGAGTGAAGTATCTTCTACATCTTTGAGGAGATTTTTCATCATTTATAGGACTGATATTATGCAACAGTTCAGTATTCTTTTTTTTTTGTTTCTAATTAAATTTTTCTGTTTCTTAATACTTTCCTTAACTTTTCTATGGTGTCTTGCACTATTCCAGTGCATATTCAGATTCTGACTTTCCATCCTCTGTTAAAACATTTTATAGTTGATTAAATTTTTGTAGTTGCTTGATTTTGGTAACTTAAGTTTGTAGTTTGTATCTTGGGATGTTCCTTTTGCTGACACCCATGATATTCTATCTTCTTACAATTGATGCTTAGTCCTTTCTTCTTGCTTTCCTACACTACAGCATGTAGGAACACCTGTAGATTACTTTCTGTGTTTACTATCACTACTGTATCATCTGTATCTTATGTTGTTAATAATAAATCATGGTAGAACTTCTAATTTTCTAAGAAGCACCTCACTGTAAAAGTTAATTAAGTCTGGTGAGAAGAAACCTTCTGGTCTTACAATCTTTTCTACTTTTGTATATTTATTGAATTCATTTTCTATCTGTATGTGTCTGGTTTGCTCCCAGTATAAGCTCTGGATTATTCTAATATATTTCCCAAACAAGTCAAACTTTTCTAGCAGTTCAGTCTATAAAACACTGGTATACTTCCTTTTGCATTTGTATTTGCTTTTACTGATATCATTCTGAACATAAATATTACATTTCTTGTTCCAGTGTCTTATTTCCAGTCTGATTCTGCTACACACTCTATTCATCAGAATTTGGATTGTAAGTTTTGTGATGTGACATGTTAGGCTGATTATTTGATGGAGTTTGCATTTGTTTGCACCTGGCTTCTTGAGTAGTATTATGAAAATGGATCTATTTAAATCTTCTGGTTATCAACACTGTTGTATATATCATTTAAATGTCTAATTTTTCAATGCTGAAATCCTCTAAAGATTCCAATATCTCCATTACAATTCCATCTGCTTCTTCTGCCTTGTTCCTGTTCAATTTAACCAATGCTGATTTTGCTTAAATATTTTTGTTCCTTCCATACTTATTGCAGGTTTTGCTTTTGTTTTTATACACCCTGTTGACAGTCATGTCTTTTTTATGGTTATTTCTCTTATCCCTCTATGCACATTTTCTTTATTTGTGAGGCTCGTACTTTTTTATTTCAGCATACATATTTGATGAGTCATTCCACTTTTGTCTGTCTAAATTTTTTTCTAATTTCTTTTTGAAGTGGTCTTTATTCTGTTCCATAACTTGGCATTGTTTGCTGTCTTATTATTGAGAATTTCATCTGTAATGCATTCCTTTTATTTTTTGATTAATTTTCTAAGGCATGATCTTATTTGCTGATGTTACTAATACTTCTCTTAAGATGCCCCACTTATAATTTCTAATTGCATTTAGTTCATTGTATTTGCCCATATACCCATCTATACTTTTTGAAGTGTTCTTATATTCTGGTCTATATCTTGGCATTGTTTGCTGTCTTCTTTTTCTCTTAGTGAGAATTTCTTCTGTTATCCATTCCCTTTTTTTGTTTAATTTTCATCGGCATGATTTTATTTGCTGATGTTACTAATACTTCTCTTAAGGTATTGCATTTAGTTCATTGTATTTGCCCATATTGTATTTGCCCTTCAAATATTTGTCATATTGCAATTTTTGCAATGCCTTGGCATATTTTAACACATATTTTCACTCTAAGGGTATATATCATTGGAAAGTGGACATACCTGCCTTTGGCACTTGGGTATATTTTGCAGTGTAAAACTGCATTCGTGAAACTCTTATTGATGGTTATGGAATCAATTTGGTTTTTCGTTTCTCTTTGGTTTCTCCATGTCCATAAATGTCTTGGGTGTTCTTGAAACTAAGTGTTGACTACTAATATAATTGCAGTATAAATCACAGGTTGACTGTGTGGATGTTGAAGAAAGCTATATGTGCTTTTATCATGTGTCTGCAACAAGGATTAACTAGTCATCCTAAACTCTCTTCAGACTAATGGATGCTTACTACTAAAATAGTCTCAATTCATTGCTTGGATAGTTTTTAGGTGTTCAGTAAATGTTATGTGATAAATGAAAGACGGTTAATGATGAACTGTTTAGTAAAAAGAACTCAAGGACTTGAAGCTCTGATTTCAGGTCAAAGCTGCCAGGCTACAATAATAACTAAATAATTTCCTTTCTGATCATGCATCATCAAACTGATTTGATAATGAAGGATGATCTTGGAATATATGGCAAAGGCATTGCCTTTCATTTAATTGTCATGCATGTGTAATGAGTTGACTAATGTTCTTTCCCTTTCCAAACTGCTAGGAAAAATCTTGGAAGTTATTGCTTTTTTTTTTTTTTACTAAATATCACCCAATAGAAGGCTCAAGAGCCACTCAAAGTAGAGGCTTACAGTCAAAATGTTAATGAAAAGAAAAGTGTGTATGAAATAAGTGGAAGAGAAAGTGGTAGGTAGTGGAAATAATGAGGATACAAAGAATAGATAATAACTCCCCAGACTGCAAATATCTTGATTATTATATGTGAAATGCAGTTGAGTGAGACAACAACAAAACTCTTTGTAACACCAAAGATGAACTGAAGACAAGGATTATGGCAGCATTCACCAACTTAAACTAGGAAACCATCCAGAAGAGTTGCAGGAGATTTTGAAGTTGTTTGCAGGCTGTGGTTAAAGCCAATGGTAATTTTATTGAATAAATTTACCCTTTAGTATTTCAAGATATTTTTCTGTAAGTTTGGTAAATATATCTGTTAAAATGAAATGTCAGTGTTATTTTTATTTTTGTATAATTTAGGGAAAAAATTTATCCATCACACCCTGTAGCATGATCATCAGACCAGATACGTCAGTGCTATTCTGTGCAAAGAAGGATGATAGATTTGTAAATGTGCAAGATGGATTCTGATATAGAAAATTGCCTGGTACAACACAGTGAACAAACTTTCCTTGCAGTAGACCTAGAAATTGATTTAATATAATCACTCCACTTTATGTCAGTGGAAAATGTGAGCCCAAAAGGTGCAAGTAGTTGCTATCCTAGAGGTTAGCATTAGCCATACTGTCGGAAGGCAGACAAGGTTGTTTATGGTGATGAAGCAGTTTTGTTTTGGAGGCATTCAAATTTACATGCCACTCCTTGCTCCAGTTAACCACTGATTGGAAGTCCAATTTGAGAGTAACTGCCTGTTTTACTTTGTCAGACTTGCTAATAAGACAGGAGTAAAAGTTGTATCATCTGATACCTATTTGTGAATTGATGACATCAAGAAGGTCATAGATGAAGATAAGAAACAATGTAGGTCCAAGATAGAGCCCTGGAGGCACCCCCGCATTAATGTGAAATGATCTAGAAGTGTGTCCATTCAACATGACCTTCATTACACAAGTTGTTAAGAATTATTGGATTAAGCCAAATATTTACGAATTAGTTTTACTATTAAGTTACTTTGTAAAAGTTTCATAAACAATTTATAGCCTCTGCTCTTTTGTTAGTCCTTCCAACTCTCACCATTTGCCAATTTATTGATCTACTAGAGACACTGTTTGTGGGTTAAAGTTAGAAGATTATATGAAATAGTATGAATGACCAAAGGAAAATTAATAAATGAATAACTGCAATAAAAATCATTATTTTAATATGTCTATTTTAATATGCAGATAAATCATTAAATTTTGTATCCCTTTTTAAAAAATTAAATACATAGTTATTGTAAACACAGTTTAACAAATATTTCAGCTTTCTTATCAATTTGAACATATACAGGAGTCCCATAAAATTCACTGCCTGAGGGTGAAAACAAATATTCATCGTTCTTAGGATGAGAATGTCTAGCTTTTTATAGTTGACATTAGATCAAAGTCAAGTCAGGGAATCAAATATTTACATGTTTTACATTTGTTTTTTTGTTTTTTAAACAAGCAACATGGGATAGGATATTTTTAATAATAATAATAATAATAATATAATGATGAGGATAACAATAATATTAGAAATAATATTGATAATAAAAGAAGTGCAAATCGATAAATAAGTATTTTAAATATCACTTTCATTAACCTAAATCAAATCCATTTGAGGGAAACAGAATATTTTTTCTGGCACACACACACACACACACACACACAGACACACACACACACTCACACTCATATATATATATTTATATATAATTAATGCAACCTTGAAACCAGTAAGAAAAAAATATCAGGCCTAAGCTACTGAAAAAAAGAATAAGAAAGGAACTAAAATACAAATTGGTCAATAATCTCGAAGTTTCTAGAAGGAATAGAGACATAATACTGAACTGAAATCTAATCCCAAAACACCAGAGATAGGGGGGGGCATCACAGGTACTGCGGCTATTTCCATTGTAAATGGGAGCTGCATTCTCTTGTCCCACCTATTCAGACCTTCTCAGTGTGGGCTTACTTTGCTGCTTCCACAGAGTTAAATCATTTTCATTTTCTTCATCTTCCAAATCTGAGATTCAATGGGCAGCTTTTCCCATGAACTACCAATTGGTGAAGCAGGCATCACTGAACACTTAAATCTTAAGAAATACACATCTTTCATGTGGAACATTTCAAATTTTATATCTTTGTTTTTTTAATCATTTCACCCCAAGCAAGGCAAGAATGTCACTAGTATGCAAAGTAAAAGTGAGAGAAAAAACACTGGGTATACAGGGAACCAAGGAAAGGATAAAAGGGTTCAAGAAGATAGAATATGGCGATTGACACTGCATTTAAATTTTTGAAGATTGTAGTTTTCAGGGAAACAAGGAAATGGAAGAGAGTTCCACAGGTGGGAAGTGCAAGATAAGAAATTGTTGATGTAGAAGTGGCAGTTACATTTACCTAATTCAACAGTAAAAGGCGGGACCTAGTTGCCAATCTAGTAGCATGCTTAAACTCACATAGTCCGGGCACCAGAGAAAAACCTTGTCAGAGCAGTTGCCATGAAAATATTTGTAGAAAAGACATAGGAAAACCACATCATATTGGTGAGAAAGTAACTGAAGTTGATATGTCAAGTCAGGATCTTTTATATTGCAGATCCTTCTTTGTCAAGAACCTCAAGAAGAGTAGCAGGAGCACCTAACCAGATATGGCAGCATTTTCAATGCACAGATGAGTGATAGATTTTAAATGTGCAAGATGGAATCTAATGAGAAAAATCTTCTGGCATGACACAGTGTCCCTACTTTCCTTGTAGTAGATGCAGCTATTGATTCAATATAGTCATTTCACTTCAAGTCAGTTGAATACATGAGGCCAAGAAGGTGCAGTGTGTTGCTCTCCAGGTGTCTAGCACCAGCCATGCTGATAGCGGACAGAGAATTTTGTCTATGGTGGTTAAATGAGAGCAGTTTCTTTTTGGAGGCATTAAAATTTACCAGCCATTTCCTGCCCCAGTGAACCACTGATTGGAGATCCTTTTCAAGAGTAGCAGCCAGGTGAACTTTGTCAGCTCGGATGGATTTGCTATTGTGACAGAAGTAAATGGTAGTGTCATCTGCATAAAAGCCTACTTGGAAACTGATAACATCAAGAAAACCATTAATGAAAATCAGATATAGTGTAGGACACAGGATAGAGCCCTAGGGCTTTCGTGTGAAAGGATCTGGAAGCAAGCCCATTCAAAACGACCTTCATTTCAAAGTTTGATAGGAACAATTGGATTAAATCAATCAGCCAGTAATACTGTAGCCCTGGAACTTCCATAGAAGACCAGCATGCCAAACCCTGTCAAATGCCTTTGATATATATATATATATCTATATATATATATATATGTGTGTGTGTGAAAAGTGTGTATATAAATATAAATAAATATAAATATATATATATATATAATTATTTATATATTATATGCGTGGTACTTATTAGAAAGCGCTCAATATTTGTCTGACGATCGCAAAAGCTTGAAACCCAGGGTCACAAACTCACATCAATCCAACCAAATATATATATATATATATATATAAAAATTCTAAGGAACGTGAGAAAAAAAATGAATATTTATAAATTAATATAAATTATAGCTTAGTTATTATACATCAAGAATTATTTTATTTGCATCAACTCTCAGTCTTCTACAGGCAAAATTTTAGGGTCACCCTGCATTTCTTTAAAAAAATACATGAAAATGATATATTTTTGTATTTTTTTAGAGTAAAAGATAAAATTTCACTGTCTACAGTGTATCTGATTTTATTTTGATAAAAAATAAGCACTTATCTGTAAAAAAATTATCATACAACAGCATCATATTTTGTTTTCATCAATAAAACCACCACCTGCCTTAATTACTGCTTTAACAATTCTTTGCATTAATTCCAACAGTTATTTAAAAAAAGTAGAAAGTAGAACTTCACAAGCATTTGTCAAACACTGAAAAAACTCACTCCCTCTCTTTGAGTATTCTCTTTGACTTCTTCTATCCAATTCATCTCATACTAATTCCATGGAAGAGACTAAGGTGGCCAAGTTATAATTTCTAAAATTTTATTCTATTTTTTTGACTCAAGAGAGTGTTTTGGATTGTGTTGTTGAAAGGATATTTTTCCAAATTATGTGTAAACCATATGGTATAGCATGTCTTTGCAAAATTGAATGATATTGTTATTTTTTCATGATTTTCTTGACCTGAATCAAATGTTCCCCGAAACATCCACATCATAACAGAACCACATCCATGCTTAACTGTTTGAACTACACATTCATCATTCAGTCTTTCTCATGGCTTTCTTTGCACCTGCACTCTCCTCTTACTATTACAAAGTTTAAATTAGGACTAATCTGTCAACAATACATTTTGCTATTCTTTTTTATGCTTATTCACCTTCCATAATAGGGGTTTCTTGATGGCTATGTATCCCATCAGCCCTGCTGATCTAAATTGATTTTTTGTAGTTGAGAGCAACACTGGTTGTTGTCAAGAAGAATTAAATTCAGTTGTCAACTTTGGAGCAGTTTTCCTTCTATTTCTTTTGCTTTCAATAAATCAACTGATTATCTTCAGATCTTTTTCTGTCAACATTTGCTCTTGTTTCTAACTGACTTTGTAATGAATATTGCATCCCATGTCTAGAAATCTTCAATTTTTTGGCAATTTGTCTATGAGAGTAGGCTTCTTTGAATAAAAATTTCAATTTTTGATCTCACCTCAATGCTTAGCTACTTAGATTTTTCTATTTTGTGCAAATTGTTTCAAAATTAAAAAAAATAAATAAAAAACTATGAAAATACTGTCATAATGGCAGTTTTTTTTTAAACAGAGATAGCGACTTATATCTTGTTTCATTAGTCAGTACTGAGTTAACATTTAGAACCTGTATTAACATTTCTCTTATTTGAAAAGTCTACTGAGTGGTTAATGCCAAAAAAAAAATATAATGTTTCTCGTACAAAATATTCATAATTTAGCAAAATATATTGTTGACAGATGAATCCAAGTTTTACCTTTTTGTTAGTAAAAGGTGTAGTATGATCCATCATCACCATTAATGGATCTTTCCTGAACACATGTATTCAGGAGAACTCTGCCAATATGCAAAGCTCATAAAAGCTTGTCGGAATCAGACTGTTCACTCATGATCTCACAATTGTCAAGACCTCTGTCATTAGGCAAAGGGTGATTCAGTCGAGGCTATTTCAATTTAATGAACTTACTAACTTACTTGCTAACCATTTTGAAAATGGCTAATTTACTTTGTCCAGAGAAACTTATTATTGACCTCAACGCATATGATGCTGAACTGGAATAGAATCACTGGAGAGTAACTTTTGTGAGGTTATTGAGTACATATTGCAACCAAAGTTCTAATAAGCTATATTATCTCCACAAATTTGTCTCAGCACAAGTTGATGAGTATTTTGTGGATGCATCTTCCTACAATGGGGTTTTAACAATATTGGACAGGATCTACATTAAAAATAAAAATAAAATGGTCTATAGACACTTACTGGCTGCAAGGTGTATTCCTTTCATAAATGGTCCATTCAACAAAGAATATGCGAAAACAGCATTTTAACATTACACCAGGCCTATGCCCAGGCAAGAGTATTAGATTTAGCAGAACAAAATGCTAAAAATTTTGATACAGAAATCCACCTATTTTGACACCCTTCCTTCATATGAAACACTAGACTCTTCGAAAATATCAGCCTTAACTAAATGTACATGTTTTTTTCTGTGGGGGCAAGAGACAAAAGTCATTATGCCCCACTAGAAGAAACAAATAGTTCTACATATGAAAAGCAGAGACATTGGGCTAAAGTTTGTAAAAGTAAGCAAAAAGGAAACAAAATGATAACTTGTTTGGCATCATTGGATACACTTGGCTGCTTATCAACTTCAATGAAAGAAATCACAGCTAATGAACAGCCAGAGTGCACAGAAAACTTCCTTAATGCAAGAATTGTGAAAGCAAATTCATGGAAAATTTACTCATGCCTAAACAAAATGGTGATGGCTAGCTCATCTCTTTCCATATAAATACTTGGATACCATTTAATTGATATACAAGTAAAGGTTACTCTGTATCAAGGAGTAAGATGTCTACTAATAAAAGATCTATGCTACAACCTAATATTAGGGCACAACTTCTTATGCCAGCATTCATTAACAGAAATACCCTTTCAGATGCCCTATGCCACTCTTTAAAGTCTGCAGCCTAACAGCTATCTGCTCTCTTCAACAATTTAACACCAGATAAACCGGTAGCTACTAAATCTAGGTGACACATGAAGGAAGATAAATTATTTATCCAAAATGAAGTTACTCGTATGTTGAAGGATGGAATAATTGAACCCAGCCATTTGCCATGGAGAGCACAAAAATATCTCATTTTCAGGTGTTTTTAAAGAAATGCTGGGTGGCCTTAATCTTTTTGATGGTTTTATAATTAAATTCCTTCAATCCTGAAAATTACAACCATCTTAGCATTTGCATTAGCTTGGGAGTAAAGGGAAGTAACTAAATAAGTAATTTTGACATTTTATACATCAAAAACATACAAGTTTTCATTTTTGAAATATTTATTTATTTTACATTTTATTCATAAAAATAGTACTTTGATTCTACTTTGTTTAATAATGAATTTATTCATCTTTATTGATTTTATTTAAAAAGAAAAACAATTTGTATTTTCTCCATCCTGCCCATTTAATCTTTTTCCTCAGGATTTGAACTTCTAACCATTTGATTAAAATGCTACCAAATTTAACATTGCCCCATAATGTCCTTTCTTTTTAATCATTTCATCCCAAGCAAGGTGACAAAATTCACTAAATTGTAAGGGATTATGCTGAGGGAAAGAAACACAAGACAATAAATTCAAAGAGACAGCAGTTGGTGATTGACACTGCATTTAAACTTTTTTAAGATCATAGTTAACAGGAAAGCAGAAAGCCTGAAGGGAGATTCATAATCAAGAAGTGCAGGAGAAGAAACTTTTAGCATAGATTTTACTGTTGCAACTAGCATATTCAACAGTGTAATTTATGAGACCTAACTGCCAATCTAGTAGTGTACTTAAATTCATGGTACCAAAGAGGGAAGCTGATCAGAACAATAATCATGAAAATATATATAGAAAGAACAAGAAAGTTACATTACAATGGTGAGAAAGTGATTGTAGCCGAGATGCCAAGTCAGAACCGATAACATTGCAGATTCTTCTTTGTATTTCATCAAGAATCTCTAGATATATAGCAGAAACAACAGATAGTAAATTGTAGACTTATAAAGATGTAAGATAGATTCTGGCAAGAAAAATTGTCTCACATGTCATATTGATCCAACTTTCCTAGCAGCAGATATTTCAACTGATTCAATTATAATTGGGTATATGATGTATATGAAAATTTTTAAACCAGTGAAACTGCTTTAATTACAATAAATTTACTTATAGCATTTTACAGCATACAAAAATCTTTCAAATAAATAAATAATGACATGGTGTCTCAAAAAAAAGAAAAAGTACTTGACCCTTATAATGTTGGGTATCATTGCTAGTATATAATGTGACAACAGCTTACAGTGATAAAATAGAAGAATTCTAATGTAATGTCCATTGTGGAATTGTTTCTTGGTGTTTCCAGATAGAATCTTTTTAGCCAGACTGCTCACATCTATAATTCTATCATTAATCATCATTATGTATTTCTTCTCTGTCCTCTTTTTCTGACCAACACACAACTTGTCCTAGTAAAGAATGGCCAATGATTTAGTGACCACTATCACTATCAAACAGAATGATTGGTCCACTAAATCACTGACCGTTTCCTGAATAGTGCATGCCACAAGTTTTAAGGGTAAAGATAAAGGGATTGTTTCCCTGGCAATATTTATGTTGAATATTGGGTGATTAATCAAGAACTCAATATGGAAAAAAATGTAGACTGAAATTGCTAAGGAATTATGGGTAAACGATGCATTTTTTTTCTTCAGTTAATGGGACAGTGTAAATTTTCTTTGGTTCATTGCTTCACAAAATGCAAATCAAAGAAAGGTAAATACTACTTTTCGTTTTACTAAATAAGCCAAAAAATTGATTTCTTTGTGACTCATTGGACCCATTGAAAATTCAGGTAGCTTCATATAAAATGTTTATGTGTGATATAACATTAAAATACATCATCCATATTCCAAGTGAACATGAAGTGTTTTTCATGTCCATTAACGTGCATCAGGAAAGAAATATGGAACAGCATCAGTTTCATCAAATAAAGGCCTTACTTAGATTCAGAGTTAACTTTTCAAAATTAACATAAATTCAAAAGATACACAGACACATATTTATATATATTCTATTTAGGTTCCAATGATTCTTCTGATGAGGTGTTAGTTGAAAAGATTGCCTTAAAGAAAAAATGCAGTTTTGTTTGTTCAATATATATATATATATATATATATATATATATATATATATATATATTTGTAGGTATGTATCAAGATTTTCATATGGATGCTGAATGTGTTCAGAAATATCTAAACTGCCAGCTGTATATAAACAGTTTCTAAGAGAAATAGTGAGTGAGTGAAGCCTTTGGATTTCAATGAGGACTATCCTTCTTTGAACCTTGTGGACTGATGCTACAGAATCACAAACAAAAACTGTACCAGATAACAGAAACCATATCAGTTGAGGACTTTCAAACAACAGCAACAACTAAAATGGATATCTTGTGTAACTCAAAGAGAAAATAATGGCATAATCAAATGTTGATTTTTCCACACTACTTCAAACAAAAGATTAGGAAGGAAACTCGCATCAATACTGGAAAGAGTGATAACAAATACTGGACTTGAAAAATTGTTTTAAGCAAAAGATTTTAGAAATTTAAACTGCTCAGTCAATATTACCAAATATAAATATATATATATATATATATATATGTCTGATGATTGCAAATAGTGTGAAACCCAGGGTCACATTTTCACATCAATATATATATATATATATATATATATATATATAGTCATCCACAGGGAGACTATTTCACTGTATCACAGCTCATCAGTGTGGCTAGACATCCGATTGCTTCAGCAACAGTCAAAGATTTTCCCCTTAAGCCATCAGCACACAGTTGAAAGAAAGGTAAATTTTTCTGTACTTACTCTGCAAACAAATGCACCAATGATCTGGCAGTGCTCGATTCAGGGAAGGGGAAGGGCCTTGTAAGTAACTTAGTAGTTTACAAATTCACACTTATCTTCCAAGAGTGCACAAGTTTTTCAGGTGTGTATATATTGTCATCCACAGACAGACTGTTTTGCTGTATCACAGCTCATCAGTAACATCTCTTTTTCTTATTCTCTGTTTTTTTTTTTCGTATGTGTCTGTTCATATTGATCTAAGGAGATAAATCGGTAGGTTCATAGTTTAATAATGAAAAAAAAAACGTATTTTAAACAATATATGTTTATTTATATTATTTACATTCAGATTAATGTTTATTAGTATAGTTTCAGAATCTGTAGAAACAGAGTGAGCAATCAATGAGCAGTACTAAAAAGAACAATGACATGGACAGTGAAACAAGAAGAATCTACCCCCAGAGATTCAATAAGTGGTTCAGGTCTAAATTCTCAGAAGGTTAGCTTGATTAATAGAAACCTGAAGAAGGACAGTAGGCACAGTAGTCGAAACATGATAATTACAACAAAGATGAGAACATTCAAATGTAAATAATGATAACTCATACAGAAATTCAAATTTTTTTGTCAATGTCCTTAATTCTGTGGTGAGATCTAATCACATGGTTTGAAAACTACAAAGTGAAAATTTCAGATCAAAATTCATCTGAATACAATATTTATTGATTTACTTCATATCTATCTATCAACCTAACTCAGGCTTTTTAATGTTCACATTTTCCACACCAGTCTTTTTAAAATGATACAAATATTAAGAACAAACAGCTAAATATATGAAAGCAATCAAACTGCCTTTAATCAAATTATCAGAAAAAGAAAGGTGTAAGTTTTTTGAAGAAGTATATAAAAACTGATTTCTCAACATCAATTTTTAATAATGAATTTAGCACTACATTGGATGGAACTGATATCTGAACAAGAAGGTGGTCTTTCATGAAAATAGTCAACTAACATGATTAAAAAGAAAACAACAGGTTGGTGGAATAATGTTTTGGACAAGGATTGTAGGCAGTAAAATTTTAGCATCATTCAAATACAATGATGGTATCATGATAGATGCAGAGAATTATTTTAAGTTCTTGAACAAATAATTTTTTTAAATGGGGCAGGTCCCAGCTAAGAAGTCTCTAAAGAATATATTAATGCAAGATAAAGCTTCTTTACATTCAGATACCACAAAATTGACTTTTGACCTTTTCATCAAAAAAATGTTTTCAAAGACACCAAATTAATAGTTTCCAGCATTTTCAGATATTAATTCTATAGAAAACTTGATTTCCACCATTAAAAGAGTTGTATATCAGATTGAAAGACAATATTCAAGCAAAGAAGATCTCTGAGAATCAAGAAAATCTGCTGCAACTAATATTTAATTTGAAACAGAAGAAAAATTAACAAAATATATGGTTGAAAAACAGATGAATTCTATAGTATGATATGTAGCCTATAAATACATGTTAAATTATAAAATAATTATTATTTAGGCATATGGGATTTTGTGTTAATCAAATATGTTTCCATTGTCAGTATCATTTAGACTTATTTATAAATAAGACTTTATTTTACTTTCTTTGATTAATAAAAACTGACAAAACAAGATATTATCAATATTTTTAATAAGGATAGAGGATTAAATTCATATTATGTTATTCATATAAATACATCCTGAAATCATTTCCAATATTGACTGGTTAATAAGAATTTCATTTTGAAAACATTGATTTGTATAACAAAATATCACAGTGTGTAGGTGCTGTGTAATAATGAATAATAATAAAGAATTTGAAATCATTTGACGATGCCTGAGAGAGTAATGACAATGTTGATGATTGTTGACAATGATTTAACCTGGAAGTGACCATAAGTAATGAAGATGATAGAGAAGTTATTTGTCACATTCTAGTTTTGCAAGTGAGTTTGTTCCTCACTAGGTTCCTAATAAATTTTTTCTTAGGTTTAAAATGGATAAGGATACAAATTGTTTGAATGAATGAGGACAGTATTTAAAATATTGTGGTAATGTAAAGCATAATGTTAATTCAGGTGTTAATATAAAGGTGAAAATGCAAAATGTCTTTATTCTGATAAGATTTTGGTGATGATAAAAATTATTCTGATTCAATAACATTCATCATAACTGCATACATTTCTTTTAAATGCCATTTCCCTTCAGGACATAAGCAATCATGGCTTTCCACTGATCTTGTTTCTGAATTATCTATGAATTACTTTGACTTAATGGGAAAAATAGTGGAATGTTTTTGTTATATACCATACCTATGAACACTAATCGGTATGTCCCAATCCTCATAAATACATTGTACACTATTGTAAGTGGGAATAATAAGCTGTCTAAGTAGTCAACCACTAGCAGTGGTTTACCTACTTCATGCCATTGGTGAGTATTGTATTTTGTTGATGTTATAAAGATTACCATTTTATTTCCAACCTCTCTTTTTGTTATTCCACATTCAGTAAGCCTTTCTAGATTTTCTATATCCTTCTCTATAATTTCCAATTTAGAGACATACTTCTCTTAGACTCTCAAAAGCTAGAGAACCTAGTCTACCCTGCTATTTAACCCATAGATGAGTGTGGAGAAAAGAGATGAATTCATACCTTACCCAAAAACATTTGTACAAAAGTAAGTACAGTGAACCAGATTGGAATTTGAATTTGACTTGCTATTTAATCTTTCCCTGCCAATAACTGTTATGCTACCTGCACATCATGCATCAATGATCATTCAAATACTGATGAGGATGAGGACATTGATTACCGTTTTGTTTTAATTGTATTGAAGATGTTAATGGTTAAAACTGGTATTTAGAGAGAGCTGAAACTTTGGGGATACATAATGAGGAAAGTTGGTTTGAAGAATTTGACACTCACAGGACTTATTGAAGGCAAGAGGAGAAACATCAAGTAATCTACCTAATGAGTTTGTGTAAATGGAGAGCAGAACATGAACTGGGAAAAACAGTAAGTGGATGAACACTGCTTAGAGCTACAAAGGTTAGGAGAGTTGTAGATAAACACGATCGCATATGTCCTGAGGGTACAGAGCTCACAAATGAATAAGAATGCCAAAAATTACATGTTGATTATGTTAAAAATGAATGAAAGTTCATGATGCTGATGAAAGGAAAGACAATTATGATGATATTGATGCAACCAAAGAAATTATGATATGATAGTGATAAAGATGAAATTTTATGAAGCTACAGAGCTTCTTTGGTAGTATGGATGATGATGATGATGATGATGATGATGATGATGATTACCACCATCTTGATGGCAATTGCATAGATTGTTAGAATGTAGGCAAATATTTTTTTTTTCTTAATAACAATAATCATGAGAAGAAAGATAATTTTTAGTGATGGTTTTTATATTGTTTGTGGATAGGATGAGGACTGATATGTTACAGCTGATAAATACACTATATTTTTGGGATGCTCATGATCAAAAATATGGAGGCAAAGATGTGAAATAGAAACTAGAAACTTGATCCTATAAGAAAAAAAAGTGCTGAGTGAATGTTGTTCTAATTACAGATTCCACATCATTTGGTTTAACAGAAAGCCATCTCTAACCCTATCCTAAATCCTTTAGCACTCCAGGTGTGTTCATCTATGGAAATAAATGCAAATTGCATCCAACCAAATCTTAAACATCCCTGTCTCATTCTCTCAATATTTTTTTTGCTCTTCCCACCTCTGAAGACCTTTGGAAGAATTTTGGCAGTTTGTCAGAAGAAAGTTAGGTTTGGTGTTTGGGTGGAGTTTGTTCCCAATCATGACCATTTCTTTTCATTCAACTGTTACAGAAAAAAAAAAAATTCAAGGAGAAGAATATATTTAGTTCTTTTAAAAAATAAAAGATATATTTTGAGATCTCAAAATTTGTTCATAATTGTTTGAGAAAGTTTTGTTGGAATTTTTCATCATCTATATTTTTATCCTGTCAGTTATATATTTTTTAATTTATCAAAAATAAAAGTTTTATGGCGGAATGTGGTGACAAATGCTAAGAGTTTATCATAAAGGAAAGGCAAATTACAGAATAGTGCAAAGGTTGACATGCTGTTCTTGAGAATCTTTAAGATTGAAATTATTCTGTTCTGCTCTATAGAATTCTTCTAAATTTGGTTCAAACCAAAAAATGTCCACATATTAGAGCAATGCCCTTAATAAACAAGTCCCTAAAATTTTATCATAGTTTCCACTGTAATCATACATAAATAAATGTATAATATATATATATAAACATTTGTAGATGTACATATATATATTTATATATAGTAACAATGTAAAAAAAAACTTAAAGAAACCTTTGAAAGAAACACCATTCTACACTTTACTTTAATAACAGAATCCATTTCTCTGAGGTTTTTAACTGCAAATTGATGCGATCATTAATAATAATAATAATCATTATAATAATAATATAATTATCATTATTAATAATAGAATCCCCTTCTTGATGTTTTTAACTGCAAATTGATGAAATCTCAATGCCAGTTTAGTACTGTGCTTAAATTCAAAAAGTCTAGGTACCATAGCAAAGAGCGATATTTATTTCTGTTTATTTACAGAAAATGTGGAACAAGGCCAAAAATGGGGAATGAGAAAAAGGACAGTATTCTTCTGTCTTAACTCTAAACTTAGCTAGCAACAAACACTGATCCAAACACACCACAATATTCCTAACACCAAAACAACACATTCTTACCATTCTTACTACAGCCACCATAATACCTCATTGTCTCTATGAAAATCCTAACTAGTCCCCATATGTACAAGTCATTGTCTTTTCGGGGAGGGGAATAAAACAACATTTTAAAAACTAGCCTCAATGAGTATTTACAATATGAAACATAGTGTAGAGCTCATCCAAACAATTACCATGAAAATATTTATAGAAAAGACACAGTGGACAGTGGGAAAGTAACTGAAGCCGAGCATTCAGGTTAGAACTGATAATATTGCTGATTCTTCTTTGGATTTTATCATGGAGCTCAAGGTAAATAGCAGGAACACTTGACCATATTTGGCAGCAATATCCTAAGCATAGGCAAATGGAAGATTTATAGATCTGTATGATAGAGTCTTGAGAAAAAAAATTGTTTGACACAACACAGTGAACCATCTTTCTTAGCAGCTGACCTAGCAATGCATTACTATCCAGATATAAACAAAAATAAAAACATCAGTTAGTTATTTCACTGCCATCAGAATACATCTTACCATCAAATAAGATGAAAAATCCATTAAAAATTATGGGGTATAAAACTACAAAGGTCAAAATACATCACACAAAACTTTACACACACACACACACACATATATATATATATATATATATATATATATATATATATATATATATAATATATATATATATTACATAGAATAGAAATCCAAATTTACCTCATTCAAATAGCTATTTCAACCAACAATCCCTATGTTGGCATTGTCAACGAAGAATTGTGACAGAATAAAATAGGAACTTAAAATGTAAACATTTAAAAAATAAAAAATGAAGAAGAGAAAAAAGAAAAAAGAAAGAAAGAAAGGAAGCAGGAAGCAGCCAATGAAAATATAGACATTAAGTTAACCCAACCCCAAGTATCATGGGAGGGGTAAGGGGAAGTGTTTGGTTTAAATGGAGACAGTTAATGTAGCATTAGCCTATATTTTAAAATATTAACATCCCAAGTCAGGTTGAAAAAGAATTACAAAATTAAAGACACAAGTTCAAACAATTTTCAAAATTAAAATAGTAAATATTAGTTATAGACCAAAGAACAAAAAAATATATTTTCTCCATCTTAGAAAAAAAAAAATTCCCAAATCTGTGCTAGTAAAAAGTATAAGAAAAATAATAACTGTAAATAGTTTATATAAAGAAAAATAACTTAAAAATATTTAAAATTTAAGATTTTTTAAAAAAATATTAAGAAAATATATGAAAAATGGTAAAATCTAAAATAAAAAATACAATAAAAATAATAATAAATAAAATAGTACAAAAATATAAAAATAATAACTAAAAAAAAACAAATAAATAATTAATTAAAAAGAAATAAAAACTAAAATAAATAATAAAATAATAATAATAATAATGATAATAATAATGATAATAATTATAAAATATATTTTTATTATTTTATTTATTATCATTTTTAAGCATTGTATCAGCAGCCTCAAACTTTTTATAAAATATATATATATATATATATATAGAGAGAGAGAGGAATCTAAATGGAATAATAATAAAAAAAATGAGAGAATATTAATCTACAACCCAGTGTGTCTAATGATTTTAATTTTTTAATTTTTTATTTTCTTATTGTTCAAAATATATATATATATATATATATATGAGAGTATGGGAGGGGGTTACATTGTTGTTTGTTAATCATAATATATTTATATATTTAAACAATAATCCTTTGTTTAAACAACTATTATTATATCGAACAAACAAGGAATAATGGTTAATCCATTTGATGAGTTTTTCCTGGTATTGAATTAATTTGATGTTGGATGGAAACTTGGAAAGGATCTGAACAAAACTGTGTGTAATGATCCAAGTACTTCTGAGCGTTGTTAGTTGTTTTCAAGGAAATAGCCAGTGGGGCCTTTATGTTGTGTTAGCTGTCTGAAGTTTGAAATGTATGTGGGTTTACATGCTGTGGTGTTGGAATAGACTTTAGTATCACGTGATTAAAATGATTGTACAGATTGAAAACATTTTAACATAAATACATTGAAATTTAAAAAAAAAAGTAAGTTGCCTTCTTTTGATGCAAAGAGCCTCCAAATTATTTAATTTTTTTTTTTGTAGTTAGTTTAGCAGTGTACTATTATATTTTTGTTTTATTTTTATATTTTTTATTATACCCTTATGATAATTAGAAGTATATCATATATTTGTGGGCATATATATATGTAGGTATATGAGTGTGTGGCCAAGTGTTTAGAACATTAGCTTTCTGACCATGAGCCCGAGGTTTGAATCTCACCTTGGTCGATTTGTCAGGAAGGAGACTTCCTGATGTTATTGGACTGGATCAAGATCGATCACAGTGTGTGGCACCTTTGGAAAGTGCCTGGAAACCATACTACGGGTTGACCCAAGCTTTGTGAGTGAAACTGGGTAGACAGAACTGCTAGCACGAAGCCAAAAGTCATCGTGACTGAGGGTTTGAATGTGCTGGCCTTATTCAAATTGTTGATCATGCTAGATAACATGCTCTCTCCCAGAAACTGTAACTAACGTCTGCTCAGCATAGTTGCTGTATAAACCACAGATGGTCTCTGTGGGTGTTGAGCAAACACAAATGTACCTGAGTGAGCATCTGTAATAGGAATTGGCTAACCACCGTAGTAGATGGATATCCTCAAATATGAGTGGCCAGCTATTATTATTTTTTTATATGTATATAGTATTCTTCAAGTACTTTCTGGAAAGGACAATAGTGTTATATAAGACGGCAATATATTTTGCTCATTTAAATTTATATTTAACGCATTTCAAATACATACTTAATCAGTACTTTATTTTTATTTTATCTGTGTACACCAAATCATTTTACCTTGAATAGAACCAAAACTAAAGAGAAAGTAGAAATTAGTAAATATGACGACAGGGTTTATTTTTCATTTTTCTTAATTCTCGCAAATTATTCTCTAATCAATATGCCTGAAATTACAAAATAAGGCATTATTATTAGCAAGCGATCAAGATTAGTATTCTAATCCTTGTTGGTTTTACTACAGCATTTTACATCAAGAAGTTCTTTGGCTTTCCTGAGCTGACAAAAGGTTGTAAAGCCAGTATAGAGCGAAAACCACTGCAAGGACTTCCCAAAACAGAACCAAATGACGTTGCTACAATTTTGTGAATATAAGGAGAAAATAAGCATATGTGTTGATTTGTTTAGCATATATATATATATATATATATCTGATATTTCCAGTCTAGCTTGGAAATTACTGCTGCCTGAAGAAATCACTGACACCCAGATTAAGAACTAGGGTCAGTGCAAAGGGTGGGGTGGGATCTAGATTTATCTGTCAGAGAAACAGCTTGGGGAAAGCTGAAGTACAAATTGACTGAAATGGTCGTAAAAAACTGAAAAAAGATGAGAATATTAACCATGATAAATGATAGAATCAATGTATTTTTTAATCAATAATTTTATTTAGTAAACAGAATTTTTTTGATTTGACTATTAAATTGTAAAAATATAACAAAAATTCAAATAAGGTCATTTGTGAAATTTCATTAGAAGTGATCTGATATTTAAAGTTCTGCATATTATATTTAAAATCAACAAAAGAAAGTAATAAATTGAATGCATATATCATTATTTCTCTCTCCTTCTCCCTCTCTCTCTTTTTATATATATATATATATATATATATATATATATATATATATATATATATATGAAGGGGAAGAGGTTATAATTGTTCCAATGAGAGAAAAGTGTATATATTAAAAAAAAAGAGAGAAACCGCAAATGTTTTTGAATGTAATGTAGATTTTTTAAAATATATATTATGCTTTATTTTCTATAATTTTGCAACACATGTTTCAGGTCTCATGACCTTCTTCAAGCAAAGAGTGGATATTTCCACATATTATTAAAATGAATTAATTTTCCATATATTTTTCCATGTTAAATATTCTTGATGTTAAACATTCTCTTTTTTGTGTGGTAGTGATAGAAATGTCTTTCTTGAACTGGCAGTGAGAAAGTTCTTCTGCTTGAAAGGTAATAAAACAATTAAGATTTGTCCAAGAAAGGGTAAGGCAAGATATCTGTAGTCTTATATTTCAATAACACCTGTGTATTCTTAGATCCATTTCCATTTTTTGTATTGTGTGTATTTTTGTTAGTATGTATGTATATGTATATTCCCTCTCCATACATACATACTGTCTTATTATAAGGAATTAGTATACACATATATACATACATGCACACACACATATATATATACAAACATATATGCATAAATACGCATACACACACTTCCTATGTTGTGTAGGGTTTGTGTGGGTGCTTGTGAGTTGTCTTTGTTATGTTTAGTCCAATGAAGTCCTAAAGTCCTAGTTCTATGTAGGCGAGTTTTTCAGAGGTGTTTGTCAGTCACTATAGTACAAACCCTACATGCTAGAGAATAGAGAATACCCCACAAGTGGGTATATATATATATATATATATATATATATATATATATATATAATATAGGTATAAATATTTTTATATATCAAGAACAATATTGAGGAAATTGTATGACAAAGTTGAAAAAGTTTACATGTGATACATTTCCTCCTTCAGGACTTCATCAGATAAAATTTGTTATGTTTAGTCCAATGAAGTCTCAAAGGATGAAACATTTCACAAGTAAACTTTTTTCCACTTGTTATACAGTTTCCTCATATATATATATATATATATATAATACTAATAACAAAGAAGAAAACCTTAAATATTCCTTTTGCTTATAATTTCTTTTGTGAATAACAAAATATTCAACTTTTCGGGCCGAAATCTCTTAGTAAATAGACCATATGAGGTAATTTTGGATTTTGTTTTGTAATATATATATATATATGAGAGAGAGAGAGAGAGAGAGAGAGAGAGAGAGAGAGAGAGAGACAAGGTATATTTAGGCAACAAATATTCATCCAAACAAGTTTTATTAAAAAAAATAACAAAGTTTGCTTAATTTTTTTATTGTATTTTTCCAACTTTTGAATAAGGAGTTGGATATTGTGCTAGAATTGATTCTATGAAAAAAAATTCCTTGACATACTATGGTCTAATAAATCAAATAATGACATTCTAGCCTCACTTGATGCTGAAAACTTATTCACTGATATCCTAGACATCTATAGACATTGTCCTATTGAACATATGTACCCACCTCCTAATATTAGACCAACTATTCTGTAAAAACTTCTGCAATCCTGCAAAAAGGTAATCTAATTTACTTTTATTTATTGTCCCCTATTATCCTGTGTGATATCGGTGCATTTTCCTTCATATATAGTTTTGTCTTTCTTTCATTCTAACCTGAGGAAGCCAAAGAGAGCAGACACTCTCAACAAAATGCCACTTTGCCCCATCATCTTCATTTTTGTTTTGGATATTCTTATGCATTCTACCAACACACAAATAAATGAATGCTAAGCAAGTAGGAGAAACCTGTTATGCCAATCTTCAAGACTTTTTTGAAATTCATGTATACACTTGAATTATTTTTGTATTGTATATATTATACAATCTATTTACTATATGATCCATTCTGTAATATACTGTTAAAATTTACAAAATTTTCTGCAATGTTATTATTTCATGCCTTCAATTCTATCACACTAAACTTGTTATTTTATTAAGAATAGTTTATTTCAGTCAAATATGGACAGGGGAAAACAATGTATACCATATGTACTGAGCTTGACTAAATAGATGGCAAAACAGGGTTTGGGAGAAATAACTAAAAGTAAAAATTTATTAAGAGCTACAAAGTGCAGGAAATTGTGGAGAGCCATGATCACCTATGTTCCGAGGTACATGAAAGTTAAGTAAGAGAGCCTCACTAATGCATATTGCAAAATATGTTGAGTGGAGACAACAGAAATGTGGTTCTTCAAAAGGATGCCAAGAATACCATAGATTCAACATGAGAGTAACAAAGAAGTTGTAAGGAAAATAGAAGCAAAAAGAAACAATTGTAATTTATAGGACACATACTGAGGAGGCTAGGAGAATTTGACACTCACAGGATATATTGAAGTCAAGAGAGACAGAGTAATTGGTTGTACTGAATTTGACTTAAGGGTTTCAGAGTAAAAGAGGATGAATACATATACACTCATTACTTTTCTGATTTTTATTTGTAAATAATTTTGGAAACCATTTTCCTTCCACTTCAAAATGATGCACTCTTTTGTGTTCATCCATTAAAAAAAAAAACATTAAAATAGATTTAAATTTGTGGTTGTAATGAGACAAAATGTGGAAAAGTTCAAGTGAGATGAATACTTATGCAAGGAAATATATATATATATATATATATATATATATATATATATATATATATATATATTATATTTTTTTTCTTACAATTGGAATTAAGATGCCATTAGTTAATGACCATTTTCACCTATAAATTTTAATTTAAAAATTTCCAGGATTTTTCAAACTGCTTATAGTATCAGTTTGTAGAAGGAAATTAAAATTTGTAGGGAAAAATTGTCTTTAATGGTAACTTAATTCCAATTATAAGAAAAATTTTGATCTGTTTAATGAAAATAGACATTGAGCACTTTTTGTGAGTCATATTTAACATTTAATATTTAATATTTCAAATTCTATATTGTGTTAATAGGACTCACTTGGATTATAATGACCTAATAATATATATGTGTGTGTGTGTGTGAATTAATGTATGTATTTAAATTCAAAATACAACTGATATACTAATAAATAAAATTTGGCCTCCATCTAACAAGAAAGACAATGTATATGCTTTGCATTTTTGCCAGTACCTGGTCAGGTAAGTGTAATTAAGAAAAAGTGGATTGCCTATGTACATATCTACTCACCAACTATTAGATATCATGGTAGACTCATCTAAAATAACACATACACACACACACATACACACACACACACACACACACACACATGGTATCCAGTAAATGGCTCGAAATCAATTGCTTGACAGTAAATTGCTCAAAATCAATTGCTCAAAATCAATTGCTCAAAAAATAATTTCTGAAGCTATCAATTGCTTGAAAAGCAGTTTGCTCGAAACCTGTAGTTAAGAAAAATAAAACTACATTGTTTCTAATATTTACTATAAGATAAAATAATACAACTTTATTGTTGTTAACTGAATAGTTAAAATTAAAGAACGAGTACATTTATATAGCCGGTCTTATTTTTTTTCTACATTGCTTTTTTGTCATAGTTTAAAATAAAGGGTTCATTTTTATTATTACTGTTATTCTTCGTGATTTAAAAAAGAAAAAATATAACTATTGTTGCTAATATTTACTCTATTAGTATGAAAAATTATATACAACACTTCTTAAATAATCTTCAACATTACTTCGAGCAATCTGCCTTTCAAGCAACTGATAGTTCGAGAAATTATTTTTTCAGCAATTGATTTCGAGCAATTTACTGAGATCCCCCCCATATATATATATATATATACATATATATATATATATATATATGTATGTATGTATGTATGTATGTATGTATGCATGTATGTGTGTGTGCATAGTTTTTAAATGAACTTTTTCATCTGACATTATTTTTTTATTACAATTATATTTATTTATTACGTTAATTTTACTGGGTACACATGGTTGAGTAACTGTCCATATTTATTTTATTTTATTGAAAAGTGGAATTAATAACAATGCATCTAAATTGTGAAGTCCTACTCGGCTGATTATTATTAATTTATAAATAATATCTACAGTAATAAAAATATATATATTTATAAACTACAGGTGGGTTCTGTGAGTGTTGACTACACACAGATGTGCCTGAGCAGGTGTCTGTGCAACAGGGACCGGAAGGCAGTATGAATATACAATAGCATGCTGAGATGCTCTCAGCCTGACCTATTTCCCAAAATTTAACCAAATGATCAAATATCAGTAATTTTTTTAAATGGCAGCTTGGTTTGGATGAGAATTTTTCACAACTCCCCCAGAATATTGAGAAGTGGCAGTCCAGATAGTTTTTAAAAAATATGGGAAAATCGGGCATGTGGCACCAAACATCTTTGAGTAGGTAATAGGTGAAATAAGAAAAACTTTTTTTTTATGGGGGTGGGTTAGTAGAAAAATTGAAAAAGTATACGACATGAAGAAGAAAGAATAAAGAACTAAAACAGAAAAAAGCAGTAAAAATGTCACATTGCTATCAAGAGAAAAATAAGATGAAGGCATTACATTTATTTTCTTCATTATTTTGTACAGTTTTGGTGGATTTTTTTTTTCCTTTCAAAATTTTTTTTTTTTGTGTCACTGTTTGTGTTTTCCTAAGTTTAAGATGAGAAAAAAGATATGAAATAAATTGTAAATAAACTGAGTTAGTAAAACAGAAAAATATGCTTTTGGGCCCTTTGTGAATTATAGAGTGAAGGTGTGGGTTATGAGAGACTGATATGTAGAAAGCAAAACAGATTGAGAGAGGATTTTATAAAAGAAAGAAAGAAAGAAAGAAAGAAAGAAAATCAAATGAAAATAAGGAAACAGAGGGAGATGAAAATTGAGAGAGGATTTTATGAAAAGACAAAGAAAGAAAGAAAATCAAATGAAAATAAGGAAATAGCAGGAGAGTGTGCAGAAGATGAGAATATGACAAAAAGGCGGAAATGATTGCAGTGATAAAAAGAGACAGAACTAAAGGAAGGAGAGAGCATTTTAAAAATAAAATAAAATAAAAAGAAAATATTCAAGGAAAGAGAGAGAAAAAGATAGAATGAAAATTGTTGAAGTAATAAAAATTTTAATTTTTGAAGATCAAAGATGGCCAAAAAGCATGGAACCAGAAGAGAGTTTCACAAGCAAAAAGTGTGAGAAAAAAACTGTTAGCATAGAACTTACGATTATGTCTAGCCAATTCAACTGTAGATTGATTAGACCTTGTTGCCAATCTAATATTGCACTTAAATTCATAAAGTCTAAGTACGATAGCAAAGAGATCGTCCGAACAATCACCATGAAATTATTTATAAAATAGGTACAGGGAAACAGTGGGAAAATGAAAGAAGCTGAGAGACCAGATCAAGACCAATAATATTGCTGATTCTTCTTTGGATTTTATCAAGAATCTCTAAATAAATAGCAGGAGCATTGTTCCAGCAATATTCTAAGCATGGGCAAATGGTAGACTTATAGATATGTAAGACAGATTCAAAAGAGAAAAATTGTCTTGCACAACACAGTGAACCAACTTTCTTAGCTGCTGACCTAGCAAGGAATTCAATATAGTCTTTCAACTTCATGTCAGTCAAGAATGTTAGCCCAAGTAGGAGCAATGAGTCTCTCTCCTGGAGTTTGCATCAGCCATGCTGATGGAAGGCAGAATGTGGTCTCTAAGATGATTAATAGAAAGCATTTTTTGTTATAGAGGCATTTTAACAAGCCATTCTTTGCCACAATTAACAACAGAATGTAGGTTGTTTTGTAAGATCAGCTTACAATTTGACCATATCAAACTGATCAGACCTACTATTGAGACACAAGTAAATGGTTGTATCATCAGCATAAATACTGAGTTGAGAGTTGGTGGCATCAGGAAGGTCATTAAAGAAAATTAAAAACAAAGTGGCACCAAGGATAGAACCATGGGGGACTCCTGGATTAGTACAGAAGGACCTAGAGGAATGGCCATTCAGGACAACTTTCATTTCATAACATAATCCTTTCAAAAATTCATCTGGAGTCATCATGACTTTTCAACTTGTGAAAAAGACCTGTATGTCAAACCCTGTCAAACACTTTCGAGATGTTCAAAGTAATAACCCGAGTTTCACTGTTCTTATCTAAAGGTTGACACAATCTTTCTGCAATAATTGTTAATACATCAGCAGTTTACCTAGAGAAACAAAAGCCATATTATTTTTCTGAAAGAATTCCTTGTGTTGTGAGATGCTTCAGCTAATTCAGCATTTTTTAGGATCTCTAGTAGGTAGAATGCTAACAGACCGATAGAAAGGTAATTGGTAAAAAATGGTTAATTCATGAAACACATTCTAAATGAAATAAACTAAATAAACTGGACTAAATTAAATAAAGTGTTAATTCAAAATTTCACTGTATATCACCTGAAGAAGGCTGGAAGTGTAAAATGACTGAAACATTGTTAATATGACAATAAAAATGAGGACAACAGTCTGAACAATGTAAATAGTTACAGTACTTCATCTCAGAAATAGATAGTCAGATATTGAAGTCCTCTTAGTTTTCCTTTTCTTTAAAACTTCCTACTTCTTCACATGTTCAGTCTATGGTATTCTCATCTTCTATGTTGTCTCACATCACTGTAATTTTGAGTACAGATATCGAAAATTATAAAAAAAATGAAAAATTATTAGATAATTAAAAATATACATATTTTGAAAGAGAATTTTTTATTTCACAAGAAAGATCATTTCAATTTAACTTTTTAACAGAATAAACTAATAGACACTGATTAAATAATTTCTTATATTATCCAGAAATACTTTTTCTATTTCTGTTTGTACTTAACTGGATATACAACCTGTCTAGAGTTATTATGCAAATTACATAAACTCAGTAGCTCAAATTTAATTTGAAATATTTTGGTCAAATTTTGAATGATTAATTCAGATATAAAAACAAAGCTTGAGTTAATTAATGAAGTAGTTTCAATATATTTTATTAAAGTTATAATATAAAATATACATAGATGCATACAACTGATTTGTAGATTAAGTGAATTGTAGACGTTAACAATAATAATATTCTTAAGAACAAAGGTAAATTATTTTTTACATTCAGTGTGTGCAAATATTTCCATCATTTTTTATTCAGTCTTGAGTTTTTATAATATTGGATGTTGGGAATTTTTACACCTAATTAATATAATGTTTGTGTGACTTATTATCGCAAGTCAGAAGGCCACATTTGGTAGGGCACCAAAATCAGTCATTTTTCATTCTTCTCATGTTTTAGGAGATTCAACAATGTTCTATTGAGAACGGTGAAAAAGAAAAGAGAATAATTATGCACATTAGTCTAAATATATTGTTAATTAACAAGTCAAATAAAAATACTGAAATTCTAGGATTTTCAGTGAACTTAGAGGAGAAACAAAGTCCCAGACAGACAAAACAGATCAAAAAATGTTTGTAAGTAAATATGATTCATGAAAATTCAAAGAGCCATAAGAAAAATTTTGATAAGGAAAAAATAATAAAAGCACTGTTTAGACACCAAAGTTACCAAATAATACTTTAAATGTCAAATTTTAGATATAACACCAAATATAAAGTTAATTCTGTTTTTGTCATTAGATGGTATTTCAGTTTTAATTTACTTCAATGATATCACATTTAATTGTATAAAATCAGCTCTCATATCTGCATTTAAAAAGAACTTTGTTAAAATTAGTGTATTTTTGCTTACCATTAAAAAATAGTAGAAAGATTAAAGTAAGCACCATTTTTGGTATATTATACTTTTTTTAAAGAAAAATGCAACTCAAATAAAAAAGATTTCTATAGTTTATGAAGAAATTATTGTAAATGTTCAAAGGTATTAAAAGTGGTTTCTGAAGTTTTATACTGGATATTTCTTCTTAAACATTGTTCCATGGTCTGATAGACTATTTTAGGTTAGCAGGGGTCAAATCAAAATACTATTTGAGGAATCTCTAGAATATACAATACAGAAAATAGTCAACATATGCAAAATAACCAAATCAAACAATGAAAGTCATTGGTATTAGTTTGGTTTTGTTAATTGTTTGGATGTTTAGTTTCCACTAAAACTTTTAAACTAAAACTCCAATGCCAACTGAACCATATGTCTGTGATTCCTGAGTTAAGCATTAAAAATGTTCTTTCTTTAGAAAAAAATTAATAGGTAATAAAAAGTGGATACTTTACAACAATGTGAAATATATAAGTCCATTTAATAAATATTAACATTTAACAAAAGGAGTGTGTATGTCTTTTAAAATGTACTTTTGTTAATAAATATATATTAATATATGTGCATATGTGTACTTGTGGTTGTCTGTCTTTGTTATTGCGTTTTTGTTTAATTTTATGTACCTATGTAAATAAAACTAATATCTTTCTCAATATCTTTTGTAATCTGGGAATCTTTTCTACTTTCTGATGTTATGTTTTAAGCCTTTGAGCAATTACTAAATCAATCTTATCAATTTCTTTATGGAAGCTTTTAGATATGTATCAACCCTTTATGTAAATTGAATGTTTTTCTCTATTTCTTATTTATTTTAAATGACATAACTTTCTGCACTAACAAGGTTTATCAGTCTTTTTTTAATTTTTTCCGTCTGGTTACAACTCAATATCTATGCCAGTGATACAACTATTTAATCCTGTCTTAAAGATAAATCTGATAGGTTTGGTATAGTCAAAGTGGCAGCTAATCTCAAAAATGATATTCAACTTGTTGTTAACTCGGGCCTTCACAGTGTAAAATTTTCAGCTGGTGTGAATTAGAATGATTATATTAAAGTATTGATGAAGAATTCTTCTAAGAAAGTTGATACAGTATATCATGCTAGACACTTTTTGTCACCGTTATCTGTCTCACAGTTTTATAAATATACCATTTGTTAATGCAATGAATGTTGTTGTCATATCTCATCTTATATTTCTGTTATGTATCTTGAGATTCTGGACAAAATACAAAGAAGAATCTGCAATGTCACCAGTACTGACCCAGCATTTCAGATTCAATCACTTTCCCACCATCATCAGGTAGCTTGCCCATGTCTTTTCTACAAATATATTCATGGCAATTGTTCCACGTTGGTAATTAGGCTTCATGATTTGTTGAATAGATGTAACCATAAGTTTCTTCTCTTGCATTTCTCACCTGTGAAACTCTCCTCCAAATTCTTGCTTTCTGTCAACTTTATCTTAAACTTTAGTTTCACATATGCGCTACACACACACACACACACTCAATTTTGCTCTCACATACACAAACATATATATATATATATATATATATATATATATATATATATATATATATTTTTAAGCATTATTTTTAGTGGCTACTTATATTTAACTAGATGCTCAGTTTATTTATTAAAGAGTATATTTATTATTATATATCTTATTAGAGAAAGATATGTCCTCTCTAAAAAGGTTTCTCAAATATTCAGGCCAAGGGACAAATATAAATATATTGTTTAATAAATAAATGGAGCATTTACTCAAATATGGGTATACACTAAAAATAACATTTAAGTAATAAAATCTGTTGGATTAATAAATATAAAAATCCATCCCTTTTTTAGAACTACATACATACATACATATATATATATATATATATATATATATATATATATATATAGATAGATGATAGATAGATAGATAGATAGATATGCTGTAACCTAGGGAAGATTACTGAATAGAATAATCACATGAAGGTTGGTAATGAATGATAATACTTAGGACACAAACTGTTATATTCCATGCTAATAGGAATATATACTTGAACAACATGGTGGATAACATAAGTAAAGTTTCAATGTAAAAACAAGTACAATAAGAATAAAGATAACAGTTATGCACAAGGTTGTCGCAATTCAATCCAGTAGTGAGTGCTACTATTAGAAGGTCAGTAGTTCTTACATTAGTCTGAGTCGTACTCAACAGATCCCAGCTAAACAGTATCTGGCAACTACCCCACACAGTGACATGACACAAGGCTGAATTTAATGTGGGGTTCCTGAGCCCATAGGCTTGGCCAGAAAATCCCCGTAGACACCACATAAATGGGATCAGGTCTGTCTACCTCCCACATGAGACTCTGCCCTTCAGTCAGGTTCCTCTATAGAGAGAACCTAGACTGAAAGGGCAGAATGTTCAAACAACACAGCTGAAAAATTCAGCTGAGCTCTGTAGTCTGTTGACTTGTAATAATTATAGGTAGTTACCTGGTGTAATATTCATGGACTGACAGGTTATTCCATTAGATCACAAACAATGTGATTCCCCAGTTGCATGTAGAAGTAGTGATCGCTGCTATGAGTGAGTCAAGTAAATTCCACAATGAATTTCAACTGCAGATTCAACATACGATATTTACTACTGTATTTATGTGAACACACTCAATACTGCAACCAATATATATATATATATATATATATATATATATATATATATATATATATATATATGCAGAAAATAGAAGGAATGCTATATTTATGGATAAAGTGCTCAATATCAGAGATAGACTGTATGTAAATATAAATATAAAAGTCAACATTGAAGTCCTGACTCAGAGGTGACAGGCAGTTTCCATGCTAGACACAATCATCAGGCCATCTGTCGCCTCTTAGTGTTGACTTCAGTGTTCCATATATATATATATATATATATATATATATATATATATATATATAGGGATTTTTTTAAAAGAAATCATTCTAACTAGAAAATATCTATTAAAAATATCAACATACAAACATGAAACTTCATTAACACCAATAATATCAAAAATTTCTATCTACTATATTAAGAATATATATAAAGAAAAACCTAAAAAAAAAAAGAAATTGTGTTTGTAAAATTAAAATTAAAAATTTCATACAAAATATCCTTTTATGTAAAATCTATGCAAAGTAAAAATCATGACCAAGTTGAAATCAGACAATCTTAATAAAAACAATTTAAATTTTCTGAAGCTACATGTAATTGGTTGATAAATCCTTTATGTGGCTAAAAATACCTTCTGGAGAAATTTGCATTCAAGTTTTTGAAGACCATCCTTTTTCCATAAATTTCAAGATTTGAGGTCAGTGTGAAGATATTGACTAGATGGGACAGTTCAGAAGAAATGGGATGGTCAAACATCTTAAGAAACAGTTTTGCTAAATGATGGGTCATCAACACTATGTCTGATTTTCACTTATTAAGTGTGCCTGTTCACAAGTCTTTCATTTCAAAGAAGCAAAGATCAGTTTCCATAAAAGTGGCAGAAGTTCCTTCTATTTCCCAGAAGATATTTCTGGAAAACAAAAACATAAACAGTTCAATAAATCCTTATTGTGGACAAATCCATGTAAAGAGAATGGATTTTACAACACTTATATATATATATTTTCCTTTAATATTGTGAATAACAACTAAATTTTTCCAACTTTATACATTGTCTTTTATCTTTATAACCATCAATATTTCCCCAACACTTACTCTCCATCCTGGGTATAATGATAAATTGCATCCACTTCCTGGGTAATTTGATAAACTATGTCCAGCAGCAAGGCCTCTGATCAGGAGGTTTTGAGAACTGTAGAACCACCTCTTAATTGCTGGTGTTCCCAGGTCCACCCTGACCCAGGGTGGTAGCACCTGTTAGGGTGCCAACTATGGGCAAATATTTAGCCCCCAAACTTGTGTAAGCATCATGGGTATGATGATAAACTGCATCCATGTCCTGGGTAAGACGATAAATTATGTCCAGCAGCAAGGCCTCTGATCAGGAGGTTTTGAGGAGCTTAATTGCTGGTGTTCCCAGGTCCATCCTGACCCAGGATAGTAGCACCTGTTAGAGTCACAGCTATGGGTAAATAGTTAATACCCAAACTTGTGTAAGTGTCCTGGGTATGGCGATAAACTGCTTCCGTGTCCTGGGTACGACAATAAACAGCAAGTCCTTCGATCAGGAGGTTTTGAGGAGAGTGGAACCACCTCTTAATTGCTCGTGTTCCCAGGTCCACCCTTACTTTGGGTGGTAGCATTTGTTAGGGTGCCAGCTATGGGCAAATAGTTAACCCTGAAACAGGTAAAAAGCATCATAAAATATTACCAGCAATATGTTTTTGAAAAAAAAACTATTGCCAGCAATACTCTTTTCAAAAAAAAAAAAAATAATGTTACCAGCTATACGTTTTTGGAAAAATAATATTACCAGCTATACATTTTTGAGGAAAAAATATTAACAGAAATAGATTTTTGACAAAACAAAAATATTACCAAAAAAAAAAAAGTTGTTGGCATTGAAGTTGATATGCCATAAAACAAAACAAACCAAACCAAACCAACACCCACTCTTTAGTGCAACAAGAGAGTTGCTGCCATTCTTCAAAGCTTTACCATGAGCTATCTGAAGACAGAAAAACAGCAGAGAGGTGAAGAACAGATACTCCACTTCAATCTCAGATTGAAGGCCGAAACCAACGGCTCCAAAATTATCAGAATTTTTAATGTCAACATTAGAAAATACATTTAAAAACTACAAACTCCCTAAACTAGTAATTTATACTTGACACACTAGGAATATATTTATATTAACAAACAAGGATGAAGTCAAGTATGAGTAAAATATAAATAATTGAGAATTATTAGAATATTAATTGAGTTATGTAATGAAAACTTTAAGACCTCCATCTATAGCAAAGGCATCTACAACTTAACCCAGGCTTACTCAAGTACAACAATGAATGCTCCCCCAGATACAAAATAACCACCAGAACTAATTTAATAGATAACATTTAATATCTTCCACAAGCATAATATGTTAAATGAACTCAAATACATAAAACAAACAACAGCAATAATTTCTCTGGCTTTCTCTTTCTTATGTGCTGTGTGCCTTCTTGGCTCTCCACAATTTCCTCTCCTTTGTGGCTCTTAATAAATTTTGGCTTTGTGTTATCTCTCCTAAACCCTGTCCTGCCCTCCATTTGCACAAGCTTATTCTTCTTTTTCTATGTGCTACATTGCTTCAGGACATGAGCAATCATGGCTCTCCACAATTTCCTCTCCTTTGTGTTATCTCTCCTAAACCCTGTTCTGCCATCCATTTACACAAAGTTATTTTTCTTCTTCTATGTGTTGTGTCCCTTCAGGGCAGGGGTGATCAAAGCTCTCCACAATTTCCACTCTTTTGTAACTCTCAATAAATTTTGTCTTTGTCTTATCTCTTCTAAACCCTGTTCTGCCATCCATTTACACCAGCTCATTCTTCTTCTATGTGCTGTGCCCCTTCAGGACATGGACAATCATGGCTCTCCACAATTTCCTTTTCTTTGTAGTTTTTAGTAAATTTTATCTTTGTATTATCACTCCTAAACACTGTTCTTCCATCCATTTACACAAGTTTATTCTTCTTCTGTGCTGTGTCCCTTCAGGACATGGGTAATCATGGCTCTACACAATTTCTTCTTCTTTATAGTTCTTAGTAAATTTTGTCTTTGTGTTATCTCTCCTAAACCCTGTTCTGTCATACATTTACACTAGTTTATTTTTATTTTCCTATGTGCTGTGTCCCTTCAGGACATGGGTGATCATGGCTCTCCACAATTTCCTCTTCTTTAGAGTTCCTAGTAAATTTTGTCTTTTTTTGTTATCTCCCTCTAACCCTGTTCTGCCATCTATTTCCACAAGCTCATTCTTCTTTTTCCAAGTGTCGTGTCCCTTCAGGATATGGGTGATCATAGCTCTCTACAATTTTCTGTCCTTTGTAGCTTTTAGTAAAGTTAGCCTTTTTACTATCTCACCTAAACATTGTTCTGCTACCCATTTACACCAGTTCATTCTTCTTGTTTTATGTGATGCATCCCTTCAGTATATGGGTGATCATAGCTCTCCACAATTTCCTCTCTTTTGTATTTCTTTTTTTTTTTTTTTCATATGTTCAGTCCAAGGTATTCTCAGCATTTTTTTGTTGGACCACTTTTCTATTGGCTCAAGTTTCTTCATCTGTGAGGAAATTTTGCAGTATTCTCTGCCATCTAGTATAACATGTAATACTCTTTTTGCTGTTTCTAATGAAATTTTCGTGTTTTGTAATACTTTTCTCAGCTTTTGGAAGGCATTTTTTGGTATCCCAATTCTGCTTCAGATTTCGGTGTCACATTTTCCATCCTCTATTAAAACACTTCCCAAGTATTTACATTTTTGAACTTGTTTAATATTGGTATCTCCAATTTGTAATTTGCATGTTAAACTGTTTCTTTTACTGATAACCATGCATTTTATCTTCTTGCAATTGATGTTTAGTCTTTTCTTCTTGCTTTTCTTTCACTACCTTCTGTAGTTCTTGTAGCTTCTTTTCTCTGACTGCTATCAACATTATGTCATCTACATATCTTATGTTGTCAAGATTGTGGCTGCCAATAATGAATCTGTTAGAACTTCTAATGCTCTCAACATTGCTTCACTATATAGGTTGAATGTCCATTGAGAAGATGCATGCTTGTCTTAAACCTCTTTCAATTTTTTATATTTACTGAATTCATTTTCTATCCATATGCAGATTATTTGCTACCAGTATAGGTTCTAGATTTAATATCCTCCACAAATATGTCATGGTTACCTAGTAATCTCAACAGTTCTTTGTAATGTACTTTATTAAATACTTTTGCATAATCTATAAAATATAGGTATACATCCTTTTGTAGTTGTATTTCTCTTTCTCATATCATTCTGAGCATAAATATTGTTCCAGTGTCTTTAACAAAGCTGCACAGTTCTTGTCTTATTTCCAGTCTACTTCTGTTGTGCAAGATATTCATCAGAATTCAGATAATAAGTTTTGTTATATGGCTAATTAGACTGATTGTCTAATGAAGTTCACATTTGTTTGCAACCGTTGTTTATAGGCGGCACTCTGAAAATAGATGTACTTATGTTTTCTAATATGTCACCACTGTTGTATATTTCATTTATTATGTCTGTAATCTTATCAATGTTGAAATCATCTAAAGCTGCAAGCAAATTCTATTAAAATTTCCATCCCCCCCTCCTACTTTGTTTCTCTTCAATTTCATCAATGTTGATTTCTCTTCAGATTTTAATATTTCTTACTGGTTTTCTCTTTGTTGTGGAAGAGTTCTCTGTGTATTCATTCTATTTCTGAAGGATTTTTTTTCTCTAATATCAGTGTCTCGTTCTTGAGATTTTGTGCATGCAATTGATAAACATGTCTTTTGTCCAGTTAGTTCTCTCATTTTTTTTATGCATATCTGCTTTATCTGTCATACTCATTCTTTTCTATTTCTGTTTACACTTTTGTTGAGCCACTCCTCTTTAGCCTGCAGGCATTTGTTTCTAATTGCAGTATCCAATATTTTGTACTGTACCTTGGCATTGTCAATAATGAATCTGTTAGAACTTCTAATGCTCTCAACATTGCCCTCACTATATAGGTTGAATAAGTCCAGTGAAAAAGATGCATCCTTGTCTTAAACCTCTTTCTATTTTTTATATTTGTTGAATTCATTTTTTCTATCCATATGCAGATTATTTTCTACCAGTATAGGTTCTGGATTATTCTAATATTCTCCTCAAATATTTCATGGTTACCTAGCAGTCCAATGGTTCTTTTGTGATATAATTTATTAAATACTTTTACACGTCTATAAAACACAAGTACTCGTTTAACAATATAAGGTATGCAGATGACACAGTATTGATAGAAACTGTTCTTACAAATTTCTTTGTCTGAAGGTTGCTAAATAGAAAACAAGAGGAAAGGATTAAATGTAGTTTTGCAAGAAGCCATTTTGCTTGTCGCATGTGTGTTTTTCGTATTCTTTTGTTGTGTCTGGAGTGAGTGCTATTCATAGAGAGATTTTTTGGTCTTAGATGTGGCACAAGGCCGAAAGTATGGGGTATCCAGTGAGGATGTTTTCTCACTTTTCAGTTTTGGACTGATCTAATACACCTCCCAAATATAACCATTACACCACTTTCCTTGCATATCTTTAGGAATTCTTGGGATGGTTTGAATGTTTTTATATTTTATAGTCCAGCATCGATTTTGTCCAGTTAAATGATATTTCTGCCACATTTAAGGTTTGTGGGGGGTTTTATTACTAACTTAATTTTGTTTAGTTTTTGTAAATATTTTATATTCACATTGTATATACTCATTGGGGACTTTTTAACTTTTTTTTATTCCCCTTCCCCCCACAGACAACAATTTGTACATATGGGGTCTATTTAGGAATTTCATTGAGACAATGAGGTATTTCGGTGGCTGTAGTAAGAAAGGTAAGTATGAATGTGTTGTTTTGGTGCTAGGAATAATGTTTTGTATGATTGGGTCAGTGGTTGTGTCTAGCTAAGTTTTAAATTATGACAAATGATGACCATCCTTTTCCCCACCCCCTTTTTTAGGCCTTGTGCCACATTTTCTGTATTTTCACAGAAATAAATATTCCAAGAAGATACAAGAAGGCAGCCATGTTAGCAGGTAAGTCACTTGACTTCTACACCAGGCGAGCTTGGGAAGTTTCCAGGTGTCATGTTATGTCCTGCTATAAAAGGTACTACACTTAATTCTGTTCCTGTATCCACTATGAATTTTCATCCACTCCGTTTATAATATAAAAGAGACAAACTCGAAGACTTTTTCCAGCAAATGTGGTTATCTTTAGCTTGGTTTCCAAGATTTTAAAATGAAATGTGTAGGGTTTTGTACATTTCCACGCTTCTTTCCTATAATTACTATGACAACAAAATACTGTAGGTTGTTGGTGTTGATGATTACATGTTTGTAGTCAACTTGTGCCATGTAGTCCCTTGAAACTATTTCTGTTTTGAAATCTGGTGCATGGTTGCTGTGTGGAGATAAGTGACTGCAATTTTCTTGTCAAATCATGAACTGCATTTTGTTTGTTGTTTTGTTCCAGTCCTTTGGTAACAGTATTCTGTACTTTTGAATAAAACTTTACTTGATTATTGTCAGAAATATATGTTCATTTTTCTAAAGTATAATAGTCTCATCTATTGACAGATCTGTCTAGTTTTTATCTGTTAATTTAACTCGCCATAATCTTCATAAAATATCTTCTGCCATGTAATTCTGCCCAAGGTGACTTTTCAGATACATGAGTAAATGTTATGTTGTTCTGGTATCCAGTACAAGAGGGTGCGATGAGTAAATTGTTGCCATTTTATATTTTCAGTTTTGCATATTCACATTGTTTCAGATATTGTGGACTGCACAGTATAGTAGGGTCAGTTGGGCACCGTCTATGAGAAAAAGAGCACTATGACATAATTCAATCAGCTAGAAATTTAGAAACAGCATATGGTATTACATGACATTCGAGCCAAAACCTCCAGTACAAACATTTCAGTGTGTTTAGGTGAAAATCTGAGGACAGTGCAAAGGATTCAGAAAGAGTTGGATGAATCTGTTAATTACAAAGGTATGGCAGCTTGGAAAACTAACTTTGACAGTTCTGATATGAAAAACTTCCAAATTTGTTGGTAAGTGCTTCAGACTCAACACAGAGGCCTACATTGTGTCCCTTGAGGAGTTAGTGCTGCTCTGGCTCAAGTGGGTGGCTGCTGGAAGACCCTATGTCTGGCAACAGGACTCTGAACCATGCCACACAAGCAGGACAACCCAGTCATGGCTGGCAGACAATTTCTGAGACCACATCACGCCTTACCTCTGGCCACCTAACTCCCCAAAATGCAACCCCTTTGTTTAAAGTGTGAGGAAAAACTCCTTGTAACACCAAAGATGAAGTGAAGGCAAGAATTATGACAACATTCGCCAACTTAAACAAGGAGATCATCCATAAGTCATCTGGAGGCTGTCATTGAAGACAATAGCAATTTTACTGTATAAATTTACTCTTTAGTATTTCAAGATATTTTTGCATAATTTTGGTAAATATATCTGTTAAAATGAGATGTCAGTAATATTTTCATTTTTGCGTAATTTAGATAACAGTTTATCCATAGCACCATGTGTGTTTAACTCCTGCAATAGTGATTCATGAGACTTTCATGTTGGCTTAATTATGGATGTTAAAAAATAATATTTCTTTAGAAATATTCTCTCAAAGATTCTCAAATTCTATACCTCACTTGGGTGAGAGAATATCTACAACATAGCAACATTTTAGTGTTTCACTTAGCCTCAAAGACTGCAAATATAACAGACAGATTAAGATTTTGTTTGTTAAATGTTATCAGAATTAAAACAGTTGAAGCTTTGGTCGATTCTTGAGACAACATCAGCATCAAGAGTGGCTTTTAAGAGAAGTTGTTTGGAGTTTGTTGTATAAACTATGTGTATGAAAATCACATTTTAGGTTGACTATTTTTAAGGCATGAATTTCTGGATTTTGTGAATCATGCACATGCACACATATCACACAAAGATTGACTAAAGACAGGATACATTATAAAAATTTAGCAACAAAATAGAAAGACAGGATACATTATAAACTATTAGTATCAAAATAGAAAGACAGTATGCATTATAAACAATTAGCAACAAAATAGAAAGGATACATTACAAACAATTAGCAACAAAATAGAAAGACAGGTTACATTATAAAAAATTAGCAATAAAATAGAAAGACAGGATATATTGCAAACAATTAGCAGCAAAATAGAAAGACAGGATACATTATAAACTATTAGCAACAAAATAGAAAGACAGGATACATTATAAAAAATTAGCAACAAAATAGAAAGACAGGATACATTATAAACAATTAGCAACAAAATAGAATGACAGGACACATTACAAACAATTAGCAACAAAATAGAACGACGGGATACATTATAAACTATTAGCAATAAAATAGAAAGACAGGATACATTATAAAAAGTTAGCAACAAAATAGAAAGACAGGATACATTACAAACAATTAGCAACAAAATAGAAAGACAGTATACATTATAAACAATTAGCAACAAAAAAGTAAGACAGGATACATTACAAACAATTAGCAACAAGATAGAAAGACAGGTTTCATTATAAAAAATTAGCAATAAAATAGAAAGTCAGGATACATTATAAACTATTAGCAACAAAATAGAAAGCACTAAAATATGGTCATAATGCTCATACCTAGTTTCCAAAAAAAGTGAAGCACTCTAATTTCAGTGGATGTGGTTGAGAGCACATCATGTATTTATTCAGACAGAATAATTAGCTAATCAAATGATTCTATTATTTGACACTCACAAGGTATATTGAAGGAAAGACAAGAGAGGAAGAAAGCAATAACTTATCTAACAAAAGCCTGTGGAAATAGATGGCAGAACAGGAAAGGGAGAAATAGTAAAAATCAACATTGCTATGAAGGATAACATGTTGTGGAGAGCCATGATCGTCCATGTCTTGAAGGAATATGACACATAGAAGATTTTCCAAAATCCTTGAGTTGTTAGATAACACAAAAAGAAAGAAAAAGCCTGCTAACAACTCGAAAAGTTAGCAGCTAAAGATATGCATATCAAATGAACCACTTGATACCATAGGACAGATGTAGCGACACCAGCCGGGAATTGACTGTCTTCCTTCCTCTCTTTCTGAACTTAGGTTCATGAAGAGAAACTCCTCTTTCTAATCAACATATAGTCTCTCTTTCACATCTATTGACCTACAGACAAACTTAAAAACTGTCAACTTTAAACAATATTTCTCCAGAAATTTTACATATATTTTTAGATACCAATTTAAATTTAAATACCCATTTAAATACCTATTTTGTGTACTTTTTTTTATTTAGGATACATAAAAATTTACCATAGATATTTATCATAGATACAATTTCATTTTCCCAACCATTCTTGGTACAATTTCAATTTTCTTAATGAACCATTTTTGAATATTTATTGAATATTAATTTCCCTTCCATTATTGTTTGATATTGCAATGCCATTACTATTTATTATTTTATATTGCAATGTCATTACGACTTAATATTTTATTAGCAAGGTCAAATTTAAACAAATATTTCTTTAATATTTTAATTGAATATTAATGTTATTTTATAAAAATGTCCATTATTTATTATTTTATATTGCAATGTCATTACTATTTATTATTTTATATTGCAATGTCGTTACTATTTATTATTTTATATTTTTATTTCATTAAAAATTTTTATTTTATGAATATTCTTTATTTATTATTTTATATTGATCGTTACTATTTATTATTTTATATTACCCCAATGTCGTTTCTATTTATTATTTTATATCAAAATGATTACTATTATTTTATATTTTTTATATTTTATTATTTTATATTATTATTTTATATTGCAATGTCATTACTATTTATTATTTTATATTGTCATTACTATTTATTATTTATATTCAATGTCATTACTATTTATTATTTTATTGCAAATGTATTACTATTTATTATTTTATCTGTATTTACTATTTATTATTTTATTATTTTAAAAAACTATTTATTTATTATTTTATTATTTTATTATTTTATATTGCAATTACTATTTATTATTTGTCGTTACTATTTATTATTTTATATTGCCGTAAATGTCGTACTATTTATTATTTTTATATTATTTATTATTTTATATATTTTTTACTATTCATTTATTTTTATTACTATTTATTATTTTATATTGCAATGTCGTTACTATTTATTATTTTATATTGCAATGTCGTTTCTATTTATTATTTTATATTGCAATGTCGTTACTATTTATTATTTTATATTGCAATGTATTTTATTTATTTATTTATATTTTATATTGCAAATGTCGTTATTTATTTTTATTTTCGTTACTATTTATTATTTTAAAATCATTATATTATTTATTATTTTATATTGCAATGTCGTTACTATTTATTATTTTATATTGCAATGTCGTTTCTATTTATTATTTTATATTGCAATGTCGTTACTATTTATTATTTTATATTGCAAAATCATTACTATTTATTATTTTATATTGCAATGCCATTACTATTCATTATATTATATTGCAATGCCATTATTATTATATATATAGGTCTGGATGCGAAAGTTGTAACTCCCTGGATTTATAATAGTGAGAAACATAGTTATTTGTACATGTATCTCTCACTTTGACTGGAAAGTATCAAATATTGAAGCTCAACCATTTACACAAGCTCACTTTGCATTCATTCTGTCCTGTGACTGTCAAATTTTCTAGGCCTCCTATTGTCATTATATGCCTGAGAAATTTCTATTGTCACTTTCTGTTGTTGTTAAGTATAAGGTGTCTTTTTTGTTCCCACTTTTGTCTAAAACTTCATCATTGCGCCCATGTTCAATCCATGGTATTCTCAGCATCCTTCTTTAGAACTACATTTCTATTCTTTAAATTGAATTAAAATATTGAATGAACTTGAATAAATATGTCAATTCAATAAAGTGCTCTTAAAGAAAATCAAAATACAAAAAGAAATTTCTTTTTGAGAAATATGTGAATTTTATTTTCTTAGAGAGAAATAGAGATAGTGCTCATTCAGTCGGTATATTTGTAGTTACTACTTTATATAATGATATATATTAGTGGGGCTCTGATTCTATGTACAAATTCAATGTGCTGAGCAATGTTTGTTTCTGTGCAAATGAATGCAGTTTAACTTAGCATCTGTCATCCTAATCAAGAATTTTTAGAGGTTTCCAGAGATTAAATATCTTTGAAAAAAATGTGCTGATAGTTAGTCTTTTAAAAGACAAACTCAAGCAGGCATAGTCCCAAATGGACAATTAAATCAAATGTAAGTGTACACATCATGAGCATATATATATATATATCTTTAGACATTCGGCTGTCTAGTCACACTGAAGATCTGTGATACAGCAAAACTATACTATCTGTGAATGACACACACACACATATATATATATATATATATATATATATATATATATATATATATATATATATATATACGTTTTCATTTTAGGTTATTACATCAAAACATTTGAAAAAACATTACACAAATGCAATCATGTTTCAATGCATATTAAATACATCTCATCAGGTGTTAGTAAATATTTACTAATGCTTGAATGCTTGAATTAATTCTATTCATTCTCATTTCACATGTATATATATATATATATATATATATATATATATATATATATATATATATATTTGGAAAAATGTGATGACAAACTTAAAATTAGTAGTATTCCAAATAGAATTAAATCAAATGTATGTGTAAACATGAGGGCATATATATATATATATGTGTGTGTGTGTGTGTGCGTGTGTGTTTGTGTGTGTGTGTATATGTAATATATATATATATATATATATATATATATATATATATGTATACTTCATACTTCTCCAATTCACTCTCACGTGGTCATGTGTGACGTCATGAGATGCGGTGCAATTTTCACTTCTAGCGTCTTATATGCGCGTGTTTATCATTGCTTAGAAAATATCTATGTAAACAATGACAGACTATCATCACTGTCTTGTCGGTATATTGCTTAATATGTTGTAATTGACATCTTTGATAATGGCTTATGTAAGCCAAAAGCTTAGATTGTATTAAAAAATATGGATCAATATTGTGAATTTCTTTCTTTGTTCAATGATAATGTTATTAAACTTATTAGACGTTATGAAAAGAGTTTAAATAAAATAAATAGACAACATTTGTCTATATTATTTAATGAAGTGTGTATGAATATATATATATATATATATATATATATATATATATATCCTCATATGTATGCGTGTACTATATCTGCATACAAGGTCTGATCAAAAACTATCTGGGTAAAAATACAACACATCAATTCCGCATTAAATCTTATTTGAAGTAGTCTCCTTATGAAGCTGCACACTATATCCAGCTTAATTTCCATTGATGGAAGCATTCCTGGAACAACTTGTTGGGACAGTGTACAGCTGCATCATTGCATTTTATTAGATTTCCTCAACATTATGAAATCTTGTTCCATTTAAGTGGGAATTTTCTTTTGAAGAGGATAAAGTTGCAAGGAGTGAGATCTGGGGAAAATGTTGTACTTGGCTAAAAACTTTGGCATAGGCCATGGTCACTGATGGAAACTTTGTGGCATGGTAGGACAACCACATTCTACACACTTTCCTTCCAAGTACTGTTATAAACAACAGAAGTGAGCAAGAACATTATAACTTAATGTGTATACACCACAGAGTTAAAGATCAATCTGTATCAAATGCCTTCACTCTGCATACTTTAGCTCTGTTACTGTAGTAACAGTTTTGATACTTTTTGATCAAACCTGTTATATATATATATATATATATATATATAGTCTAAAGTGTTGGGTTTCTCTAAATTATGTTATCTGAGGTATAACTCAAAAAGATAACTAATCACAGAGAGGTGATTAGACAGCTAAGTTGCATTCACTTTTACACTAATGTTCTTGGGAAAGGCATGAAGCAATCTTTTCCCCTCTCATCTATGGGTTAAATTGTACAGGTAAGCTGTGTTCTGTAGCCTTGGATGATAGTCAGTCTAAGGGAAGGACAACTCTGAATTCCACACCACTGAGAAAGCAACAGGAAACCACTCCATTATCTTTCCCATGAAGTCCTTGCAAATCACAGACAATAAAGAATTTATGGAGAACCATAATTGCCTGAAGGGATATGGCATTTTAAATGAATGAATGTACACCTGGCATGCATAACTACTGATGTACAATAGATAGATATTCATTCACATATAGACACACACATACATATAGGTATATATGTGTATATGTTAATATCTCACTGTCTACAAAGTTAAGTACACATAAAGATTAATGTATGCATTTGTGTAGATATATATGAATGTAGATGCATTTGTGTCTGAATCTTTATATATACATGCAAAGACATGCTTCATATTGTTTCATTTTACATGTTTCTGTATGGGTTAAGATAAAAGTTGATGGCATTTACTGTCATATAGAATTGGGTTATCAGTGACTGACAATCTAAAAACACAAAAAATGGCAGAAGAGAAGAAAATCAGGAGGAAATAAATGAAAAAAAATTGGAGCTGAGTGAAGAAAACAACCATAGCATCACTGCTAACTTAACCAATGAAAAAGTGATTAGATCAAAATTTTGCATGCTGGGAAGTGCAAGAACTTTCTTTCTTTTTTTATGAAGTATCACATCTTTTTCTTCTTATATTTTTTCTGTTCTTTCTTTTCTTTCATCATCTGTCTATATTTCTGAGGTATTGTAACTATTTACACTATTTGCATTGCTTTGACTATTGTCCTCATCTTTATTGTCATATTGACAACATTTTGGCTGTTGTATGCTCCAGCCTTTTTTAGGTGCTATATATTGAAACCATTAACCGAACTCTTTATTTCGTCCACCAAGGTAGATTGTTCTAGTTCCACATGCCATGCCTTTTCTGGATGTCTCAGTTTCTGTTATTTTGAGTTGAGTCATTAAAGAAGTCAAGGTTGTAATGATTTGGCAAAGATCCTGCTGGAAGTCTGTTTGACAATGCAGTAGTTCTTGGGAAGAATCTGTCTAAATGGAAGTTACTTCTTACTAATAAAATACAAAGGGAATGAGGATATATTTGTGTACATAGCATGTAAAGATTAAGGATGGTGAGACTATGGCATGTCACTTCTCAGAACATACACCATGGAAATAGCAATAGAGAAGCAAGAGGTTCAGGATGTTTGGTCTGTGGAGAAAGAATTGTAGGATGGAAAATAATTTATCACCCACAAGGCTGCATAGATGCTTTTGAGCTCTATCAAAAACTCAATTTTTGGACTGATCTGGCTCTTATAATGATGGAGTATAGGGAGTCAGATACTTACTAGAATAGCACAAATAACTGACCATTTTTCCAATATCTTTTGCAATAGATTGGATGTATGAGTTCCACTTTAGATCTGGAAAGATCGTGAGTCCCAATAGATATTCAATGCATTCTTCCTGACAAATGAAACCTAGGTGAGAGCTCATTGGTGTTGGCTTCAAGCATCTGGCTGTAGAAGTGCATGAAAGCCAATAAAATCTGTCGAATCAAAGAGCACTTTGCATTAAAAAAACTTTTGCAGAAATGACTATATTTTTGCCAAGTCAAAGAAAGATTTTACTTCTGTAAATATTTATACCCTGTGACATATATTTGTTAATGTATCAAGAAGTATGTAGCCTTTTTACTAGTTTGAAATGCTGAAAGTATTTTCAGACTGAAAGTTCAATTTGAATCAGAATAAAAGAATGGTTCTAAAAATCTTTAAGAGAACAGTAATGGTCTTATAATCAATAGATCAAATTGGACCTTTTTTTCTTGCAGGAATGTCTTTATTGAAATCTGGCTCCTAACTGAACTGAAAAAAGATTTTATCTGGTCAAAGAAGTGCCAAAAATAAAAACAGTGATTCCTGCTTCCATTTCATACAATGTTGACCCTCTGTGACAGTGATATTGTTCAATATGAACTATATTTGATTAATTCACAAAAGTTTCTATGTTACTTTTTGACACTTTTAACCCTGGAAAAAGATGCAGAGTTACATTGATTTTTGAATTTTTAAAAATAATGTTTAAAATTAAAAAAAAATAAAATCCAAACTGAGGTGAAGAAGAAAAGTGTAAAGACTGAAGCTGGAAGAATGTTGTCTTCTGTGAGTTCTTCCATCAGTTATATATGTTGTTAGTTTATATTGTGATGTCATTTTATATTGAGTTTGCAGTTTTATTCCTAAAAATAGACTTGAAAATTACACTAAAGAAATATTGAATAAAAAATTAATTTAAGAGAAAAATATAAAAAGAAATATTTTCCACAAAAGTTTCATTTGAATTTAAAGTAATTTAAATCTCTTTTTTGTTTTTTCCTTCTAAAAGTAGGTAGAGGTGAATTTGATTTAAAAATATATGTTCCCTGATTTTAGGTTTCAATGATAAACACAAGAACATAGATTAAAAGAAACAGAAATCCATATATATATATATATATATATATATATATATATATATATATATATATATATATATATATATATATATATATATATATATATATATATGTGTGTGTGTTTCAGATATATATATACAATATATATATACATGAACACACACACAAACATACACACACATACACACATATATCTGGATATATATGTGTGTCTGTATATATATATATATATATATATATATATATATATATATATATATATATATATATGGATATTTATATATATATATGCATTTTATATATGCATTCAGACAAATATATATATATATATATATATATATATATATATATATATATATATATATATATAATCACATCCTCATATATACATGTGTGGCATGTGCATTTTGTATATATATATATATATATATATATATATATATAATAAATACATACTTCTGTATACATCTGTAGGTAAGTGTGTATTTGTGTATGTGTGTACATGTTCAAACATATACATGTGTATACACACACACACACACATATATATGTATATGTATATATAATAGACACTTACTTACATATACATTTGTGTGTGTGTGTGTGTGTGTGGTGTATTACTTCAAAAAAATTTGTACCTGTCAAGAAATGAGGACACTATTGATGTCCCTGCCGATTACGTGACGAAGCAACTAGATCATTCTCCATGTCTGGGATATGTTGTCTCTGAAAAAGAACAGCAAAAAAAAAAAAAAAAATAGAATATTACTGTCTGTTCTCTCTAGGCTATCAAAAAAAAAAGCCTCATCAAAAATAAACAACCAACCAACCAAGGAAAGAAAACCAAAATCCCCCAACCTGCAATTCATTCATTAATATGCAGCCTAGCAGAAGATGATAGATCTTAACATTATCTATGGCACTCATCAGCAGAGCCTGTTTCTTTCTCTGTTTCATTTACTTACTTAGCTGTCGTCAATGTGCCTCCCATCATGTTGTACAAGCTTGCCTAACTAATAGGGACGCCACATAAATGTAAGTATCTTTTGTGATGAATATATTGTTCAAGTTTCTACCAAAGGTGATATGTGTATTGGGTGAGAGTAAATACCTCCTAAAGATGAAGTTCCATCAAAATGGATTTGAGCCATGTCTAGGGTGATAGTCACCATGAATATTAACTAATGTATGCTATTCACAAGTACACAATCTTCCAACTTTCTTTCATTTTTGTTCTCTTCTCTTACAGTTTTAGAAGAGCATTTTAATTTCATAATCATAATCTTCCTGGGTTTTATCAAAAGTTGACTGATTTTATTGTTCTGAGTAAGCCGGTGGTTTATTTTGGTACTCACCAAATTGAATGAGCTTTTTGTGGTGGGGCGGGGGGGAAGGGTTCCAGCAGTGCAGTGTTGTCAATTTTTTTTCCTCTCAAAGTTCTACATATTTCTTTAGATATTGTCGTGGAGGTGCACTTCTCATATAAAGGTTCACAAAATATCATTGAAATTTATGTCAATAGAAGTGCAAGCCACAACATTTACTTAAACATTTTTTCTATGAAAGTTGATGAATTGAAAAGTGTTGATGAAGCAAAAAGAAAGAATCACTTTGCATCACTTGTCTAAGTACTATACAATAAAGTTCTATTTCTGGTCTGCAATCACTGAAGTTTTCTTTTATTTTAATATAAAAATGCAAAACTAAGTAGAAGACAATTTGTTACAAATTAAAATATTTGATTCAAATGGAAATTAACTCTTGTCTCCAAGAAAGTTTATCTAACCATGTTGTATTATTACAAAAATTAAGTTTGTATTCTTAACTCCATGAAAACATCTGAGTCTACTCATTGACCCAATCTAAATAAACATTATCTACAGAGAAAGTGTAACATATGAAATGTAATTTTTGTTTGAAGTCAGAATTTTCACAATTTTCTATCAAAAGTGCAATAAATGCAATCAGGAGTTGCTAGATTTATCATCATTATTATAAGAAACATAACATTTGTTTACTTTGAGTATGCATATACATATATATTGGCGTGTAGTAGAATTAGGTAGTAGTAACACCATATGGAAATATACACTTTCCTTTTCATTAAGAAAATAACTAAGAAGACTCTCTCTCTCTCTCTCTCGCTCTCTCTCTCTCTCTCTCTCTCTCTCTCTCTCTCTCTCTCTCTCTCTCTCTTATACACATACTTCCTTTCCTTTCCTTCAATTGTTCCTATCCTCGGTAACTGACAGAACCTGGACATAGCTTATGTGGGTCAGTGAATGTCATAAAAATATCAACCAATGACAGCACATCATACCAAAAATCAAACAGAAAACACAGATGTTTCAGGCCAAATAAAAAGAAGAAAAAAAACATGTGTGCAACCAGAAGTGAGAAATTGGGTTGATTAGGCAGTTCAAAATGCAAGGGTTGGAGGTTGTGAGTTTGACCAGATGTAAAACTCCAGAAGAAAGAGTAGAAGAAAGGATGAATTCAACTAATGAATTTCTATCAACCAAAAAAAAAAAAAAAAACACAATGACCCCATATGAACTTTTAAGTCACAAAAGGACTAAAATGATAGTCACCCACTTTAACAGAGTCAATAATAAAAAATGCTACTATAGACAATAAACTTGGCCTCGACTTATGTATTAGCCCAACCTTCATCTCTATATACCATAAGAGAAAATGATATATAATTTTTTATGAATTTGTCTCATGGTTCTTACAATATTTCACCTTTATTAATAAATCTTTTATTATTACAATGCAGGATACTAAATAATAAAAGTGATAAAAGCATAAGCAAAAACTAAAAACAAACTAAATGAAATTGGCTTGACTATATACTGAAATACATATTAAAAAATTTAATTTAAAATGTTGATTCTTGATGCTCTTGACTGATCTTGCCTCTTGATACTTGTGACATTTTGCTTCTTGATGCTCATGACTCATCTTGATTGTTGAGACTTAACTCTAGATATTCTTTTTAAATTTAAATTTAAATTTTAAATTTCATCAAAATTGACTCTTGATACTCTCAACTCATCTTGCTTCATGATATACTTGACTCATCTTGACTCTTGATACTCTTGACATATGGACTCTTAATATTCATCTTGAACCTTGATACTTTTTTAAATTTAAATGTTTAAATTTCAGCAAAATTGACTCTTGATACTCTTGCTCATCTTGGCTCTTGATACTCATATTGACTCTTGATAATCTTTTTAATTCAATTTTAAATGTTTAAATTTCAACAAAGCTTGATTGTTGATATTCTTGACCCATCTTGACTTTTGAAACTCACGACTCATCTTGACTCTTGATACTCTTTTTAAAATTAAATTTAAAAGTTTAAATTTCAGCAAAACTTGACACTTGATACACTTGACTCATCTTGTTTTCATGATACTCTTCATCTTGCCTCTTCATACTCTTGACCTATCTTGACTATTGAGACTATTGACTCATCTTGATTTTTGATACTCATCTTTACTCTTGATACTCTTTTTAAATTTAAATTTAAAAGTTTAAATTTCAGTAAACATTGACTTTTGATACTCTTGACTGATCCAGAGTAACAATGGTATCTTTGTCTAACTTTCCAGAACTTTAGAACCGAGTCTCTGTTGAATGATATGAGCACAACTCCATACATATGCATAAGTCTATCATCTCTTAACTGCATCTGCCCAAAATATGTGGATTTGTATCTCTTAAGAAATATGGTTCAGAACTGGCTCCTGTTCTATCTAAACTCTACAGTAAATGCTGTGCTGCTTCTTGCTTTCCTGATTGTTGGAAATTCTCTTCTGTACTTCTAGCCTTTAAGAGCTTAGGTGAATTGTCTGATCTTTATAATTATCATCCTATAAAGCTTCTACCTCTTTTTGGTGAAGTACTAGAGGCCCTAATCAACTCTGAATTAGTTAAGCATCTCAAATCACAGGGTCTACTTTCAGATAAGTAATATGACTTTCACTTCTCTAGGTCAACTGCCAATTATTAACAATTATTGATGAAAGAATCTATGAAGCTTTAGATAAGAATAGTGAAGCTTGGACAGTAGTTTTGGATATCTCGCAGAAGGTTTGGAATATTGGTCTTCTACAAAATTAAAAGGTTATGGTATTTCTGGAAGAAGTTTTAAATTGATTCATTCGTTCTTAACAAATTGAGAAATGAAAGTTATCTTGAATGGCCATGCTTCTAGATCTTCTTACATTAATGCAGGTGTTCCCCAAGAGTTCTATCGTTGAACCTAGCTGTTCTTTAACTGTTATCTATGCTGATGAGACAATTATTTACTCATGTCTTAATATTAAGTCTGATCCTTTTCCCTAAGGTCAAAAATAGTAAGCCTGGTCTAAAAAAAAATGACCTTACAATCTGTTGTTAACTTGGGCAAGGAACGACTTGTTAATTTTAACACCCCCAAAATGAAACTGCTCTGTTTAAATCACCTGGGAGAACCCCTTTTTGACTGCCATTAGCATGGCTGATACTAACCTCCAGGAGAGTAAGTCATTGTGCCTTCTCAGACTAACTTTTTACACTGACATGAAATGAAAAGATTTTATTGAACCAATTTCTAGGTTTGCTGCTATGTTGTTTCTTTGTGACATACTAGACAATTTTTCTCACCAGAATCTATCTTACATATTTATAAGTCTACCATTTGTCCATACTTAGAATATTGCTGTCACATTGGGTCTGGTGCTCCTGCTATATATTTAGAGAATTTGCAATGTTATTGGTCCTGACCTAGCATCTCAGCTTTTCTTCAACATTAAGGATTATGTAGTTCCCATATCTCCCTTAAAATTTTGATGAGTATCTTTCTAGTGGTATCTCTCACAAGTGAAACAGATCTATCCGACACAAATAGCCTGTACTCCCCCTCACATCTTCTGCCAGAGATATTCTACCCAACACACCTGGCTTAGAAGAAATTAAACCCTGGGTTTTTATTTTGGCTTAATGCCTTGTTCTTCTTGTTTTGTTAGCTTTAACAATTCGACACAATATGCCCAACTTTATTATAATATTGGCACACTGTCTTCTTTTTGACCCCATTTGTTTACTTGCCAAGATCCTGATGACTGGAAATTATTTCTTTTCAGATTTGTACCACTTGTATTCATAGTTGCAATTGCATACAAGGTAAATGACCTATTAGGACTGCATGATTGGTATGACTGAAAACTTGGACCCAAACTAGCACCAGGTCTTAGTTTGTAGGGACCACTTTATTTTGATGTCTTGCATTTATGTGTTAATGAATATTTGTCTGCAAGAGTGGCCATTTTGTACACAGTATCTAGTTTTTCTTTCCTCAAGGTATATTTTTATGTTTTCAGGAACATGTTCTTTAAACTCTTCTGTTAGAATCAGTTGCTTTAGTCTATCATGGTCATCTTCGATATTTTTTGACTGGCTCCACCTGTCAAAATAAGTTTCCTTTTCACTTGAAAATTCGACATAAATTTGTCCATTAGCTTTCCATATGTTTTAAAGATGGTTGACTTCACAATATTATAATCAGCACACTCTTATATTGACAGGGCAGTATATGCTTTCTGAATTTTACTAGCACAGTCTTTAGTAACATGGACCTTTTGATCCTAGTTCATTACAAATTCAAAGCAACTTTTTAGAAATTTGAAAAATATCCATCTACTTCCACTTCATTAAAGTTTGGTACTAGTCTAATCTGCTTTGATAACTTAAATTCATTCCGTCTAGCTTCTCTACTTAATTGGTTAACTTCTATTTGATGGAACCGTGTTTCCTGTCCAATTCTAGCTCTTTCTATTTCACCTTCATTTCTCACCTTTTCTCTTTCAGCTTCAATTCTCACTTTTTCCATCTCGCTTCAATTTTAAGTTTCTCAATTTCAAATTGAACTTGGGATAACACCTGTATTTCTACTGGTAGTTGATTTAACATGCCTTCACTGAATATATCATTATCTACCATATTCTCTGTAACAACCCTTTGATTTGCACATAGACTTCATTACATCTAATTCCAAATTATTAGCAATTTCTACTATATCATCTTTTTTTAAGTCTAAGTAATATTTCTGGGGTGGGTAACTTTAAAAAAATTCACTTACAGACATCTTGGTCTGCCTATCTGCCAGCACACTAATATACATATAACACATGTAACTTGAAGAGACACAGTCAAGATGCTGAAGTTCCACATGACCTCAAAAATAAGGGAAGGAAGGAAAGCCCCATCAATAGTGGAGAGAACAATAGGTGTTATTATCCTAAAAAATTTATAAATTTCAACTGAAAGCAGCAATCAATGGTGAATGTTTCCTTATAAGGAAACAGCTAATATTAACATTATCATTGCAAAAACACAATAAATATGCTTTATCAAAAAATGAAATTCATATTGTACTATTAGCTGAATTTAAAATGTGCACAAAATTAAATAGATGTTTTAGAGGAGAAAAACTGTCTGGCACATAGTTAGTAAAAAGGAATCAGCCAAGATAAATGTATCTGTCTTTCTCTCTTTTGAATTACAGCAGCAACCATTAGAATTCTTTAAGCAACCTTAGAGAAAACAGCAAGACTTCAAAGAGGGACACTTTCAAATTGAAGTTAATCAAATTCTTTAATTACGAAAAGTAACAAGTCTGGAAGGAAAACTCTCAAGTCCAATTTCATTTCATATTTACAAGGGCTTAGAAGAAAAAGTTGTTTGAGAGTAAATTGAATTTCTCTACTATAAATAATGGAAATTTTGCTACTATGTGTGATAATTCTAAGCAAGTAATCATTTAACCTGTATCCAAATATATTTGTTCATATTTACTTCCCTAGGACTTTGTGTAGAAAATGTTTCCTTCATCAGTATAAAAATATTTATTTTGAATGTTCCAAATTACTTTACTGCCAACAACTACATTTTTTTAAATGCCATCTCCCTTCAGGATAAAGAAGATTATGACACTCCACAGATTCCTATTCTTTATTATCTGTAGTTTGTATGCATTCTTAGGAAAGATAGTGAAGTTGTTTTCTTTTGGTTTCTCCATGGTTTGGAAACTAAAGTTTTTGTTCTCCTAGACTGGTGGTCAAGCAGGTCTAGATATCATAGTCTACCCTGCTATTTAACCATAGTTGAAGAGAGAAAAGATACTGATTTTTAATAAATTAATATTGTTTAAATTATGATCAGATTGTTATAGTTTGTGATGGATGGATGTGCTGTACATCTTTAAAAACATAAAGTAATGGATTTAACCATTTTCTTTTGATTTTTTAACATATTTGTGGTCCTGTATTTTGGGTTGGGAAAGTAGTAATTTTTTCATTAAAAAAAAAGTATATATTACTTGCTTAGTTTTACTTCCCCAGACTTATGTCACTTTTTGTACTTCATATGATTTGACTGACCTTTCAACCACCTGATTAATATTCATGAACATTCTCAAAATTAAAAGCTTTGATAAACCAATGACATCCTTGATTTGGTATATAAATATTTGCAACAAGATAAATCCTACATTTACCTTGATAAAGTCCCTCTGCTAATATTATTTATTTTTTGTCTTTTCTTTTTATTTATTTTGTTTCTTTTCAGATACACTCTATATGAAAATAACATGCACACACACACACAGATATATATATTTTGTGGTATCAACAAACACTCATTGCCACTTTTGTAATGTCAACGAATACTGTAATGCTCATTGTATTAGAGACTTTGTAATTGCAGATACAACTATAGTAACACTGTTGAAAAATACTGGTGCCAGACGCCTTTGAATAACATTCGCACTAACAGTACTTGCTCGATAATACTCACTTGAAAGTAACCACTAAATAGTGATCCAAATAGCAATCTGGATAGTGATCAGTATAGACAAATAGTATATTGAAGAGAATAGGGATTCATATAGTAATAGACAATAGTGTAAAAATAGTGATCATTTAGACACCACACTAATTCCCATATATACATTTTCTTTGCCATCACATGATCTACTTATTCAAAATGAGATTGCCTGTGTTTGCACTGGTGATCTGTGTTCAAACTCTTGTGTTGACAATGACTTTATTCCTATATATATATATATATATATATATATATATATATATATATATATATAGTGGGGGAAAATAAATATTTGTACACTAGAAAAATTGTATTTTTATAAATGTAAAAGCCTTAAATAAAACAAATCTCGGCACATTTTATGTATAAAGACACATACTATTAAAAAATAATAATAAACTTAATTCTTATTCTAACAGAAATTAACGCATTTTTTTTAATTCTAACTGGTGAAAAAAGTATTCTTACAAATCAATTATTAGAATAAAATAATCAATTAATCATGAAAAAAGTATATTCTAGAATGTTCCAGTAATGTTATCAGTAATTATAGTTAACGCTATTAGCCATTATCAGAGCGTTCTGTAATTTCTAGTCTTACAAGAAGGTTCTAATAATGCCTAAAGGTAAAGAATTGACTATTTCAAAAAACAACGCATTTTGTCTCTTTGGAAAGATGGGAACAGTTACAGAATGATTTCTAACAACCTGAATATTCCTTTTACTACAATGGCTTCATTCATTGCAAGGTTTAAAACTCGTAACACTGTCAAAAACCAAAGATGAACAGGTGCTCCGAGGAAGATTTCTCTAAGATCAGCAAGAATATTAGGATGCCAGATCCAACAAAATCCACAGATTACCCAAGAAGAGCTGCAGGAACATTTGCGTGCATTAGGGATTAAAGTAACCAAGTGTACAATAAGTAATGAACTACACAAAAACAGTCTGAAATCATGCATCCCAAGGAAGACTCCACTCCTCTTGAAATAAACACAGAGATGCTAGGCTAAGATTCATTAGAGAGCATAAGGATAAAGAATATTCATTTTGGGGAAAAGTACTATGGACAGATGAAACTAAAATAGAGTTGTTTGGTCATAATTATTGAAATCATATGTGGAGGAAGGACGATGAAGCCTACTTACCAAAGAACATGTTGCCAACTGTAAAGTTTGATGGTGATAGTATCATGATCTGGGGCTGTTTTTCTGCAAAAGGTGTTGGCAGAATATCAATAATATATGGCAAGATGAATGCCGAAAGCTACCAGAAAATCCTGCAAAACAATTTAATGTGTTCTGTTGAGAGACTTCGGCTACCTCCTGATTGGGTTTTCCAACTGGATAATGATCCTAAGCATACCGCTAGATCTACAAAGAAATGGTTAGCTGAAAGTAACATTGATGTCTTGCAATGACTAAGTCAGTCCCCAGATTTGAACCCAATCGAGAATTTATGGCAATATTTGAAAATTCAAATTGGGAAAAGAGCACCAACTAATATCAAGAATTTGAAGACAATATGCCAAGAAGAATAGGACAAAATACCACTCAATGTATGCAAATCATTAGTTGAGATGTACAGGAATAGACTGGTAGCTGTTGAACTCAATAAAGGATATTCCACAAAGTATTAAATTAAGTTAATATACTTTTTTTGTTTTGTACGAATACTTTTTTCATCAGTTAAAATGAAAAAAATGCATTAATTTCTGTTAGAATAAGAATTAATTAAGTTTATTACTATTTTTTAATAAAATGTCTCTTTACACATAAAATGTATCAAAATTTGTTTTAGTTAAGGCTTTTACATTTATAAAAATACAATTTTTCATGTGTACGAATATTTATTTCCCCCCACCCTGTATATATGTGTGTGTGTGTGTGTAGAATAGAGGGTATTCAATAATTAGTATTACAGATTTGTAAATATTTTACACTGCAGAAACAAAAACTAAATATTCATAAACTTATTTGATACATTATCTATTCAATATGCCTTCCTTCTCGATTAACACACTTGGTGAAGGACTCGCATGAGGCATAGATAACACTTTGGGAGATTTTGTCCCATTTCTTCAAGAGACTACAAAATTTTGTGGGATGTAGCTGAAACCTTGTTTTTGTAAGATACCCCAGATGCTGTAATCAAGAAAGATTGATGTCTGGGGATGATGGACTCTATTCTTCCTTTGAGATGAAGTGAGGAACATGGAGTTGCTAGCTAGTATTTTGCGTGAGTGTGATGAATTTTGTTGGATGACCAACGTCAGTTTTTTAAATGCTTTTTATCCCAAAGCAACTGCTCAAAATGTCTCAAATATGTCTTTCACATCATTTTCTAAAACTTAACAAAAACCAGGTGACTTTCCTGTCAAAGTCACAGTAGCCCACACCATCACAGAGGCTACATATTGTCTTTGAGTGACTATCCAAGGTTCACTATCTCTAGTGTGATACTAAATCTGATTGTTCTGGTTGTTAAAATGCTTTTGAACATCAAATTTCTTCTCACCACTGAACACAAGGTTCAGGAGCATGCCTGCCCAAATACACTTGTTGGGGATTTGGAATGTGGTGTGTTGTTACTCCATAGACCTTGCAGATAACAGCAATTTCTTTTGGTGCTTATAAAGGGGTGTTTTTATGGAGAATGGTTGACATGATTCTGATGGGCACATTTGTTTTTCCACAAGATTCCTGAGACTGTTTCAGTTTTCTACTCAGCATCTCTTGGGTGAATTTGATGAACTCTTGGGTTTAAGCAGTTTGAGGATGACTTTGTCCTTGCCTGTTCTACAATCATTTTGAATCTTTTGGCAATATCCTCTGAAATGCTTTGATTTTTTTTACATTTCTAAAATGGCAATTCCTTCAGTTGAAGTTTTGGCCATTTCCAAATACAATGATTGAATGATAAAATATGTGTTAGATCTATTTTAATAAATCATATTACATCCCAAAAATTATAAATTTTTAAAATTATATTGAAATTAATCTCAGTGTAACAATAAATATTGAACACCTTTTATATATATATATATATATATGGATGTGCAAATAGCAAAAATTGGAATCAATAAGCCAAATTAAAATTCTGGTTTTATCAGATATGTACATATTTGCTCTAATGACCTTGGAAAAGGTATAATTGCATCTTTTCACGTTTCACCCCAGTTCCCTTTAACAGGTAAATACTAAGGTAGACTGGGTTTTCTAGCCCTGGGTGTTAGCCAGTCTAAGAGAAGGACAATTTTGAATTCAAAAGCTGTAAAGAAGTCACCAGGAAACTAATTCAATTTCTTTTCAAAGAAAACATGACAATGAACTGTGATCATTAATGTTCTGTACCAATTAAAGTACATACATAGATATGCATGGTTGTTAGCAAAAGGGACAGCCCAGCATAAAAAATTACAATTAGGGGATATCATTAATCAAACAAGTGCAATAATTTAAATATTTCTGAAGTGTCTTAACAGAGGCTGGAAAGTGGGCCGATGAAATCTGAAGGCACATTGGGATAGTGAAAAGCTAAGCAAAGTATTAAGAAACAGAAAAATTGCATTAGAAACAAAGAAAAAAGTACAGAAGTGTTATATGATATCTGTCCTCATTTATGTCAGTGATTGCTAAGCAATCACATCAAAAATGAAGAAAAGTTGGAAGGCAACAGAAATAGGGTTTACCCAATAATGCTGACAATACCAAGGACTAAATCTGTGTGCAATGACAAAATTTGAGGAAAAATAGAAAGAAAATGGACAGTTATACTTAGAATCAGAAAGAGACAATTGAAATTTCTAGGGTGCATAATGAGAAAAGAGGACTTAGAAAATATGACACTCACAGTATGTAAGAGTAACAAAAGAACAAGCTTTCGTAAATATTTGGCAGAACAGGGATTAGAAGAGATAGGAAAAAGGCAAACTTTGCTGAGAGAAACAAAGGATAGGAAGTTGTGGAGAGCCATGACTGATATCATCATGAAGGGACACTGTAGACAGAAAAAGATTTTACTCTGGTATTGTTAGACAGTGAGTTGGGCTAAAACACTGTCGTATATATACCTGATTTTGCATTGAGAGTTTTTTTTATTCATATAAACATTTTTGAGAAATAGTTAATTTTTCAGTTTGTTTTTTGAATTGAATTATATATATATATATATATATATATATATATATATATATAAATATTTATATATATATATAAAATACAAATATTTGTACATATAAAATTTTTAATTTATTGTATTTCCAACTAATGAATAAAGATACTTTTCATACCATTAACTGAACACAAATGAATAACTAAATATGAAAACATAAAAAAAATGTGAAAACTATAAATATATAAGTAGAATTTAGAACAGAGTGAAAGGCTGAGAGTAGGAAGATGTAAATATGATAAATAATAAAAATCTAATATTTATATGTCTGTTAATTTTTTGTTAGATTAAAATTGTGTGTTTGTGTGTTATTTATTCTGATATGAAAATGGTAGCCATGCATTTTGGCCCCAGACCAACTCAGCAACAAAATCTGACCCTCAAAGCAAGAATTTGAATTTCAAGTTGCCTCACTCAGTCAACCCAACTCAACACCATCCATCACTTCACCAGGCTGTCAGGCCATTACAATCCTGGGTACGTGTTATGGCAATGCCCACAGTCTGTCCCTTGTTATGAATGTAAATCTTTATGAAGGAGTCCAGAGACATGTACACATCAAACAAACAATAAATATTAAAAGGCACTGGAAGATTTGGCTTAATGGTTAATGGTCTGGAATGGAGAACTAATGGTTCAAATCTTAGTTTTAAATAAAAGTAGTAATCAAAAAAATTTACGACTGTGTGTATGCATGTGTGTGTATGCATGTGTGTGTGTGTGTGTGTGTGTGTGCATGTGTGTGCACACACACACGCATATATATATCTATATCTATATATATTGTTTAAAGTTTGTGATATTTATTTGAGAAAGGTGCTCAATATTGGAGAACATTTAGAGATATAGTAAGTGTGGACATAGGAATCATTACTTCATGGTGATTGGTAGTCTTGCAACTTAATATATGAAAATAACAGTCACCATGCAGTGTTGAAGCCTATGTCCACACTGTCTCCCTTTCTCTCTCTCTATCTCTCTCTATATATGTGTGTGTGTGTGTGTGTGCGTGTGTGCATGCATGTGTGTGTGTTAAAAATTAGGAGATCAGTTGAATCTGTTAGCTTGGTTTCAATATTAGGGTATCTTCAACCAATTTTTATCACTTGACTGACCAATGCTTTATTTTTTCTTTCCTAGTCTGATTCAACATTAACCGTTTATGTCTATGTATATATATATATATATATATATATATATATACATATATACATACATACATACATACATACATGTGTGTGTGTGTGTTTGTGTGTGTGTGAATGTATACTACAATAAATAGTAACTAGAGAGATAACAGTATGTCGATTTGCATATTATACATGAGGATGTGTGTGAAGTGTAGTGACTATCAGTGCTGAAAGTGGGATCAACAGTCAAGTTCAAATTTCACCTGAGGTCAATGCATTCAATTTCACATAAATATCCTTGGAAATGTATGAAAACATCTCTTCCACTCTCAACTAGGTGCTAATAGTGAGGCAGACTGAGACTAAATAGCTTTGGTAGTCCAATAATCTAGGCAAAGAGCAACTCTGGATTCTAAGTGTGTTACTAGCAACTTCAATTCCTAAAAGCCTATTTGCTTTGGAAACCACATGCTCAACATCAGGCATTGTCAGGCTCTGACCCTATACTCCAGTGGCAAGTCTACAGGGTTAATATACAGAAGTCCTTAATGCATATATATTAAGGACTATATATATTATTATATATATATATATATATATAATATTATTAAGGACTATATATATATATATATATATATATAATATTATTAGGGACTATATATATATATATATATATACAGTGCCGTTCAATAAAAGTGACTCACCTGATTTTTTTTACTAAATGTTCTCTTCTCCAATGAAATGAAAGTTGAGCTAAATTTAAAGGATAAGCAATCTAAAATCTGAAGAAGAAGCTTTGAAAGCTCTTTGGATTTAACAGTAAGTACTGTCAAGCATCCAATCAGTATAATGTTCTGGGGATGCTTTTCTTTTCATGGAACTGGTTTCTTAAACTTATTGAAAAGACCCCCAGGAGCGAGCAGTACAAGAGAATTTTAGAGTCTTGTCTGCTCCCTTCAGCTGAAAGGGTGCAAATTGACCCCACCAAGCTCATTTTTATGCAGGATAATGTTCCCTGTCACAAATAAAAATTGACGAAGGAATACTTTGATGAGAAGCAGGTGAGTGTTATGATATGGCCGCCCCAATCTCCTGACCTCAACCCCACAGAAAACTTATGGATCATTATAATGTACAGGCTCTCAAGAAAGCAGTTGAGCAACATGCTCTATAAGTTTTCTATGTGGTTGAGGTCAGGAGATTGGGGATCATTCAGTTAGCAAGGTCGAATTTACTGTTTTTAAACTTCAATCTTCCATGAATCTCTCACTTACATTCATATCTGCTCATAGTGTATCAAATGTAAACAAATGACGTCACACATTATGAAATGGACAAAGTCTGATAATTATTTTAAGACATTTTTATGTTTATACATTCTTTTTTTATATATACAAATATTTAAGTAAATGCTCTGTTTATAATAAACAGTATTAAACAACATTTACATTTTTGTTTACATTTGTTACGTCATGAGCAGATATGAATGTACGTGAGAGATTCATGGATGATTGAAGTTTAAAAACAGTAAATTGGACCTTGCTAACCGAATGATCGTCTGTGGCCAAATCAGTTAAAAGGCAAGTCAGGCTATATGACGGTTCCGTATAGGATACTGGTTTGAATCCTGACAGAGGACAAATATTTTCTCTGATAATTTCTTGGACATTCAGCAAGGTAAATGTTGTTTAATACTGTTTATCATAAACAGAGCTTTTACCTTAAATATTTGTATCTATAAAAAGAATGTATAAACATAAAATGTCTTAAAATAATTGTCGGATTTTGTCCATTTCATAATATATATATATATATATATATATATATATATATATATATATATATATATATATATGTGTGTGTGTATGTATATATTATTATTATTATTATTAAAAACCAGATCAACTTTTCCAAGTTATAAATAATCCTTCTCAGACAAAGGAAATTCTGCCAGAAATTTTCCAAAGTTTATTTTGGAAGAAAAATACAAAAAAATATAGTTCAAGCTTTTGACTTTCTTAAGTCATCATCGAAGTAGGTATAAACTGTTGTGAGTTTCAAAGAACTAGAGAGAATGGTAATGTAGGCATAGAATGCTGTGACATGGCAAAAGGTGTGACACGTACATTTTTTATATATTCATTTTAAGATGAGGCTTTTAAATTATAATTATTTTTATTTATTGATGGCTGTTTTTTTTGTATGAGTATTGCTTCAAGGATCATATGCTTTTAGTGCTTGATTTTGCTTGTATTTTAATAGTTTGTGAGTTATTGTCTAATGTCACTATGATCCTTATGCTGCTTATTAATCTGATGGCACTCTGCTCTGATAGCTGGCAGGTGGGTCTCTGTGATAGTGTTGTTGTGGTATATCCTATGTAAGATATTTTGTGTTTGTTATTTACAGTGAAACTTACTCCAAATGGGCAAGTATATTCATCCATGATTTGCTCTTGTATGTATGGGGTTGGATGTTTGGGATTATACTATTTTTAATAAGTAAGTTTCTAGCTTTTAATTTTTAAATTTAATGAGCTTATTTTTTGTCAACCGATTTTATATATCTATGTATGAGTTTTTTTTTAATAATATTTGCTTGAAAGAACATTTTCTTCCTAAATACACAGGATATACATGAGTTGTATATGTTTTTTTTTTTTTGGCCTTACGAAAGACTTCAACACTCTAAGCACTCCAGAAAGCTCTTAAAAAGCTTGGACGCTTAGACAAAATCTTCAGTGTTATAATTTCTTTTCATGAGGGGATAAAAGCTGTTATTGTATCTGATGGAGAATTTTCTGATTCCTTTTATGGTACAAATGGCATGAAGAAAGGTTGTGTCATGGCTCCGGTTCTCTTTGCTTTATTCTTCACAGTAATGCTCAAATATGCCTTTGGTGGCATGGACACTAGTGTTAAATTTAAATTTCGAACCAGTTGTGGCCTTTTCAACCATCAATGGTTCAAAGCTAAAACACTTCTTTGAACTAGCGTCAGTCGTGATCTGTTCTTTGCTGATGATGCTGCACTTGTTGCAACATCCAGAGGGGAAACCCAAGAACTTGTCAACTATTTCTCTATTGTATGCAAAGCTTTTAGCCTTACCATTAACATAAAGAATATGGAGGTAATCTACCAACTGCTTCCTCACCCAAAGTATACCTAAGATCCTCATATATAACCAGCCTGAGACTGGACAAAGGACTGTTGAATGGGCATGGCTCAGGTATAAATACTACCTCTCTGCTGTCAATGCACCTCATACTAACTTTGAGCAAGTTGTCCTGGATAGAAATAACTGGAGATATTTGTGACAGAGTGGTATCAGAGATTTTGAAATCAGTCATATTGACCTTCTGAGAGATGAAAGACAATGTCAAAAAGCGTCAACAAATATTCCAGTGGCTATTCTTGTTGTTTCACAATATGTGAACTTGTATGCAGGTCACTAGTGGAACTGAAGAGTCACATACGACACAAACATAAAACTTAATGTGGTTGTCAGATTCTAATATGTCAAAAACAAGGGGAGAGTCTATCATATATATATATATATATATATATATATATATGAAGTCCTTCACAGTAAAAAATTTGATATCTTGGGATTCAGTTAAATGTGAAACTAGGTGAAATTGAAAAAGTTTTAGACATATTATCATATATAAAGAAAAAATTGCATATGATTGCACGTTAATGTTACATCATGCTGTTATACATTGTTTACATGACTTTCTGCATTCTGATATATTGAAACTAAGTTTCAAACAATATATAATGGCACTTTTAAAACAATGTGCTGCTTAAAATACATTATCTTTTGTCCTCTTGACTTTGTAATATCCATGATGATGGCTCATGTGTGTTCAAAGCATAACTTAAATGTTGGATATTTTTACACCTACAACATATTGGAGAAAATGATTAATAAATTTAATAAACGTAAGATGTCTATACTTTTAATAAAATACATATATATATATATATAAATCATGAAACCTCTTAAAAATCCATTGGTTATAATTTATTTCATGAATATTTTTATATTTATCTCTTCATAAAAAGAGTTTTTTTTAGAAATGGAATCAATCCATCCAGACAGATATATTGGGATAAAAAGGAGGACAGGAAAAAAAAGATAGAGAAAAAAAGGAGAAAAAGAAAAAAATTAATAATAAAAAGGAACAAAGAAAAATAAAAAAAATTACAAATATTAAAAAAAAATTTAAATTAAAGGAAAAAAGAAAGTTAGAGAAAGTGAGAGAAAGTGGGGAGGAAGCAAGGAAGGGAGAGAGGAAGGGAGTGTGAGAAAAATAAAATAAAATAAAGAAAGATTAAATAAATGATGAGCCAATAGTAAAAATAAATAAATAGAATCACCTAGAAAAAAATGTTTCCTTAAAGGACTGAACAAGTTAATATACTGAGTAAGCGAAGCAAGTGGGGTATCCAAGTTGCATCAAATTGTCTAACACCATGTCATTTTAGACAGTAATCCTCATCACATGATAATCATCACAATTTTAAACTTTTAGTAATAATAATAAGAATAATAATATCCAACATAAATAAAATAATATAAAATAAAATAAATTAATAAATAAATAGAACAAAAAATCAATAAAGAGAACTAATAAATTTAGATAATTACAAAGAAAAAAAATTAGAATATCACAAATAGATAAAGATAATACTATTAATAATAGTAAACTATAAAAATATAAATTATTAAATAAAATATTATTAAATAAAAAATAAAAAATTATAAATGATGTAGGCATCAGCAAGACAATCATGTAAATAATTAATTATATCTACAGAACTATATATAAAAATGTGTGACAAGCAATATAACTACATACATACATACATACATACATACATACATACATATGAATATATATACACATATATGTTAGTACTCATATCAAAAAATGAGAATCAACACTTCAAGTGTATATCCCACAAAGTCAATGTTTTCAGGGAATTTTAAATTTGCTCTTATGTCTACACTTGAAAATAAGTTCATTTCTTTGATTCAATAATTGGTCAGCATTCTTATATTTATATAGACTGCATCTGTCCTGGAAGTTGGTGGGAGTTTCAGACTGACAGATGATATCCCATTTAATTTGTCGGGTGAAACCTCTATCTTCAAGTTTCCAACAATGCTTAGATTGAGCAGTCTGGTGCTTTAAAGGAGTATTGGAGAAGGAATGCTGGTGAATGTAGAGTCTCTGTTTCTAACTCCCAGTGGATATCTCTGTGTATTCTTTTTAATCATTAATATTTTCTTTTGGAAAAATGGTAGCTTGTTATACTACATTTTCCGAATTACAGATAGCTCCAAATGGGCAGTTTGTTCCAGTTCTACAATTACAAAAGGGCTTGTTTTCTAGCGTATTGCCATCATAAAATATTTTTAGTATTTGGTTGCTATGTGAGTCAATAATATTAGGTGTGTTGTTAGTGCAGAAATAACTAATTTCTAGTTTTTCTATTGAAAACATTTTGTAGAGGGTTATTTTAAGGGTGCAATGAATAAATTGTCATTTAAATTATGCAAAAATGTAAATAACACTGACATCTCATTTTAACAGATCTATTTACCAAAATTACACAAAAATGTTTTGAAATACTAAAGATTAAATTTATTCAATAAAATTGCCATTTGCTTCAGCCACAGACTCCAGATGATTTCAGAATCTCCTGCAATTTTTCTGGATGGTTTTGTTTAATTTGGTGAATTCTGCCATAATCCTTGCCTTCAGTTCATCTTTGTTGCTACAAGGTATTTTGTTAGTCTCTTGCTCAATTGTAAAGGAAAGTTTCAATTACTGTTTAACAAAAAGTTCTATGAAATTTCGCAAACATTCAGGCCAGTAAATGTAAGTAATACTGTTTAATCAAAAGACAGAGCATTTACTCAAATAAGTGTATCCATAAAAAAATAATGTATAAACAGAAAATATATTAAATATTTGTCGGATTTAATCTATTTCCTGTGTAATATGACTAGTCTACATATATACACACACACACACACGCACATATATCTATGTACGTATGTTTAAATATTACATATGTATGAATAAATAAATAAATAAATAAATATATATATATATATATATATATATAAGTGTGTGTGTGTGCATAAACAAACATATTAGCTTACTTTAATACAATTTTAGGTGCGATGGTTAAATTGTCGCCATTTTTTTACTTTTGTATATGGGCGTTGCTTGTTTTTGATTTTGTCAAATGCACAGTGTAGTAGTGTCAGTTGGGTACTATTTGTGAGAAAAAGCGTGCCATGACACAATTCACTCAATTATACAAATCAGTACTGCTTGGCATTCACGTCAGAAGCCCCAATATGAACATTTCAGTGTTTGGGTGTCAATCTGAGAACAGTGTAGATAACTTGGAAAGTGTTAGATGATATTATCTAGTCAACATCATGGTGTTTGGAATGATCCCTAGTGATGACAACATTATGTCTCCATTCTCAGACTCAACAAGGAGGCTTACATCAAGTGTCTTGAGGAGGTAGTGCTGTTCTGAGTCAAGAGAGTGGCTGCTGGAAGATCATATGTTTGGCAACAGGACACTGCACCATGCCACACAAGCAGGAGAACCCAGTCATGGCTATCAGACAATTTCTGTGACCACATAACACCTTACATATGGTCATCTATCTCCCCAGACTGCTAACCCTGTGATTATTATGTGTGGGTGTAGTTGAGCAAGAGACCAACAAAAGTTCTTATAACACCAAAGATGAACAGAAAGCAAGGATTATGGCAGCATTCACCAACTTAAACAAGGCAACTGTCCAGAAGTGTTGCAGGAGATTCCAAAGTCATCTGGAGGCTGTGGTGGAAGAGAATGGTGATTTTATTGAATAAATTAACTCTTTAGTATTTCAAGATATTTTTGTGTAATTTTGGTAAATATATATATATATATATATATCTGTTAAAATGAGATGTAAGTGTTATTTTCATTTTTGTGTAATTTAGGCGACAATTTATCCATCGCAACCTATATAGCCGTTAAAATGAGATGCCAGGGTTATTTTCATTTTTATGTCATTTAGATGACAATTTATCCATCGCAACCTCTACAGTTGTTAAAATGAGATGTCAGTGTTATTTTCATTTTTGCATAATTTTTTATGTAAGTATTTAGTAAATATTTATTTTTGCTTTTCACACGGGAAGAATGTTTGTTGTGAAGCAAGAAAATATTTTCAGACATAAGCTGGATGAACTGATTTGATTAGAGTCATTCATAAAAAGAGAGAACGAGTTAAAGAACTGTAAGAGACTGAAGAAGAAATGTACAGAAAGGAAAAAAAGAAAGACAGTAGTAAAGGTGAACACAAAGATAAAAAAAAGAGAAAGAATATGGAGGAGAATGGGAAAGAAAACAAACATGAAGAAAGATGTTCAAGAATGAAAGAATGACTAGAAGAATGACCAAGAGATAAAGTATGTGAAGTAAAATGTGAAAGAGAAAAAGAATGTGAAATATAAGAGACTGGGAAGAAAAAGAGTATGATAAAGAAGAGGAAGGAAAATAATGAAATTGTAAATGAAGAATTTAAAGAAGATGAATGTGAAGAAAAAGAATAATGTGAAAAAGAAAAATATGAATCAGAAAAAGAAAAAGAATATGAAAAGCAATAATGAAAGAAAAAGAAAATGTAATAAAGTAAAAACTGTAAGAAAAAATTATTTATAGAAGAAAAATAAATATGAAAAAGATAAGATAATAACTGAAAACCTACAACAAAAGAAAAAATAAGGATGTTGATAATCATGGCTCTCCACAATTTTCTGCCCTTCGTAGCTCTTAATAAATTTTGTCTTCTAGTTATCTCTCCTAAACCTTGTTTTGCCATCCATTTACGCAAGCTTTACTATGCAGGTTATGCTTTTATTCCTGTCCCTCTTACTTTTATTATGTCTTGTGAGTCTCAAATTTTCCAAGCACTTTTTCCTCATTACATGCCCTAAAAATTTAAACTATCTCTTTCGAATGTTAAGTGACTATAAACTGGAGAATTCAATTTTAGAATTACAAATCTATTTTGTTTTATTTTTAAATTGATATTTACCAGTGGCTCATTTTCATTTCTTCTTCATCTATGTACCATGTCCTTTCAGGCTGCTGGCCATAATATCTTGTCCTTTGTAGCTCTTTATAAATTTTGTCTTTTTTTTACTTTTCCCAAACCTTATTCCACATCCCTTAAACAACTTGGCAATCATGGCTCTGCACAATTTCCTGTTTCTTTTTAAGCTCTTAACAAATTTTGTCCTTTTGTGAATCTAAACCTTGCTCCACCATCTATTTATACAAGTTCACTCTGTAGGTTATGCATTGTTTTCCTCTGTCCTTCCTGCTTTTAATATGTCCTGTGAGTATTAAATTTTCCAAACACACTTTCCTCATTATGTACCCTAGAAATTTTAACTACCTCTTCTTGATGTTAAGTATAACTGTCCGTTTTGTTTCAATTCTCTTTAAAACTTTGTCATTACTCACATATTCAGTTCACGGTATTCTCAGCATCTTTTATTAATTGTATTTTCATATATATATATATATATATATATGTATATGTATGTATGTGTGTGTGTGTGTGTGTGTGTGTGTGTGTGTATGATGCAATATTTATCCTAATACTCACTCCCCCTCACACACACACACACTATATATATATATATATATATATATATATATATATATATATATAATAATTGTGTATATGGGTAGCAATCCCTCTTTTATGCAAGATTAAAGATAACTGACAAGGTATTATAATTAAGATTTTAATTTAATTGTCAATATATATATATAATATATATATATATATATATATATATATATATATATATATGTATAGTTAAACCTAGAGAGCCAGACAAACCTACCAAGGTTTCACTTAAGCGGATCATGACATTTTTATATATACACATATATATATATATATATATATATATATATATATATATTATATATATATATATATATATTTATATATATATATATACATTTTATATATATATAATACAGATTTTATAATAAAAATCTAATTTTCAGGTATGCTATATTTATTGGTAAAAGTGAAAGTGCTCAGAAATAGAACTTATATAAATATAAAAGTGGACACCGATGTCAACACCAAGTGGTGACATTTTGATTCATACTTGAATATTAATCTTCGTGGCCTGAACATTGCGTTCAAGCATGAAACAACTGTTTTCTCAGATCAACTGTTAAAAATTGCCTGTAGTGAATGAAGTATGTAGGTTTCAGCATGAACTATCCTTCTTCAAATCTTTCAAACAGGTTCTACAGAATCACAAACAAAGAACTGTACCAAATAACAAAAATGACATCACCTGAGGACTTTCAGCAATAGTAACAACTAAAATGAATAGCACATGTAAATCAAAGAGAAAATAATAACATAATCTAGATGTTGACATTCTACATTACTTAGAAAAAAGATTAGGAAGGAAACCCCCATCAGTACTGGAAAGTTTAATAACAGCTACTGGACTTGGGAAACCTATTTTCTTGAAAAATTGTTTTAAGAGAAAGATTTTATAAATTTCAACTAAATGTGGCACTGGCTGATTGGTCATGAATGCAGAATGTTTCCATATTAAGAAATGGCTAATATTGCCATTACAAATTAATTAAATTTTCTCCTTTTTTTAATACAGACATTTTCTTGCTGAGTTTATGATTAATAAGATGAAATTTCATGTTTTTTAATCAATTCATCCCAAGCAAGGTGATAATTCCACTAAGATACAAGGGACTAGTGAGAGTGAAAGAGAATGAGAAGACTTTAGAAGAAACCAGAAACCCAATCCTAAACAGGAAATAAGGTAAAAAAAAAAAAATCTTCTCCTATTCAAAAGATTGGGGAGGAGTATGAACCAGATGATAGGAAAACTTATCTACTTTTATTGATTATTTTATATTATCATTTCATAACTGCTTTAGATATTTTCAGCAAAAACAACTGTTAGGAAAATGGCAAGAAGAAAGATTTCTTTACAATGATAAAAGCTGCAGTTTTCTTTCTCTTGGGTCAATGAATTGGAGATGTCATGATGAAACAATTACAGAAATTTAATTATTTGGGAATTGCTTTAACAGAAAATATAAATTATGACACTGCAATCCAAAGGCATATCTGAATAGCGGAAGTTACCTTCCAGAAGCTAAACACAGTATAAAGAAACAGGAATGTATCATTCGAAATAAAGCAAAGGTTGCTCGACTGTTATTTAATATCAATCCTTCTATATGGTAGTGAATACTGGACAGTTTCCTCAAAGATGAATTGAATTGAGGCAACAAAGATCTAGATCTACAGAGAATATCATGGTTGAAGCATGAAAGCAATGAGGAAGTTTTAAGAAAATCAAAACAGAAAGCTCTTAATAAATTTTGTCCTTTTATTATCTAAACATTGCTCCATGATCCATTTATACAAGTTTGCTATGTAGGTTATGCATTGTTTTCCTTCTTTTTCTATATATAACACTCAAGTGTTATATATAGACTCAGAAAGAGTCTAGAACACAAAATGTAGAAAGTAGGCTTGGAGAATTTGATACTCACAGGACATACTGAAAGAAAGAAGAACATAAAGAAATGACAAATAACTTAATAAGACTATGTAAATGGATGGCAGAAAGAGAATACAAGAGATTTTAAAAGGACAAATATTGCCACAACTTACAAAGGAATTGTAGAGAGTTATAATCATGCAAGTCATGAAGGAGTGCAATTTATAAAATAGGATTATCCACTGAGGATAAAATTGATTTCCTCATTCTTAGCATTACTTAATTTGCTTCTAAGTCATTATTTTTAAAACATGAATTTTATTACTATAAATTTTTATTTGAAAACAGAAGTTGGTGGATTATGAAAACAAAAGCAATATAAGATAAACTGTGAAAGCAACCAAGAAAAAAAAGTAAACTTAGAGATTGTATAAATGATTATTGCTAACTCTAAAAAAAACATTAACAGTATATATGACAATCTAAAAAGATGATGAAATTATTTTCATTATAATTATTAATTTAGCACAGAAAGTGAAATCAGCATGCTGATTATAAATTTTGGCATTCACTGCATTCACATTCACACAAATAACATTGGGGAAAATAGTAGGGCAGACTGGGCTTTCCAGTATTGGTTGAGAATTAGTCTAGAAGAAAGACAACATAGAATTCAAAACTAGTCAGGCATGGAGCTGGCATGTTCACTCCATAAAAATTACAAAAACTAAAACAGCAACACTCAGCATGGTGAGTCTGTGACACTAATTTGGTGAGTCTGTGGCCTTATACTTCACAGAGTAATCTAATGATACCCGGAGGATTATTTTTTAGCAATATCAAAAAAAATATATCTTATCTAAGTTAAATTTTTTGTATAGAACTGATGACTTTGAAATAATTTTATTTCTTTTTAGTTTATGATGTTTTAAATAATTAAATATTTTTAAATAATGTAAACTTGACCTATACTAGGTACAAACAGCTGCTTGAAATTAACTAAGAATAAGATATAAAATAAAACTGGCAAAGGAAAATGTTTCCAAATGTTCAACTCTATATCCACAAGTAGCAGAAAGAAGAAAGATTATTCCTTATCAAGTCCATTTCTCAAAGTTATGAGTTTATATGATAATATCTTTATTGTTCACAAGTGACAATGCTCCTAGGTGGCAGGAAGGGTCCACAGTCTATATAGAGTTCACTTTCCTGTCAGTTATTCATTTTATTGAGACATTTCCTTGGCAACCATGTGATCTCAAGTTGGTATGCACTGAAGCAGCAGATATGGTGTAGGAGCAGCTGGAACCAAGCCCACATAGAACTGTATCTGCCAGTCTTTGAGACTGTTTTAAAAGAGATAAAACAAAGAAAAACTAGTTAATTAAAATTATTCAAAATGTACCAAACTTGTTTTCATGTACAATTATTTACTTATACATATATACACACGAATGCATAAACAGAAAAAAATGTTTATCATTAGAAAAAAAAAATATATATATATATATATATATATATATATATATATATATATATATATATATATATATATATATTGATAGATAGTGACATAGATATATAGAATTATAGAAAAGAAATATATAAATAAATATATATTTTTCTGCAATTATACACACATATAGAGAGACATAAAACAAAAATGTTTATCCCTGAAACAAAAATGCATATATATATATATATATATATATATATATATATATATATATATAGATAGATAGATAGATAGATAGATAGATAGATAGTGGTGTAGGTATATAGAATTATAGAAAATAAATATATAAATAAATATATGTGAAAAGTGTATATAAATAAATATATGTATGTATAATTATTTATATATTATATGCGCGGTACTTATTAGAAAGCGCTCAATATCAGAGATAGAGCTAACATATTTGGTTGGATAGATGTGAGTTTGTGACCCTGGGTTAAATAAAATATATTTTTCTGCAATAATGCAAACATATAGAGAGACATAAAATCAAATATAGATATTCTATGTGCTGTATCCCCTCAGAATGTTGATGATCATGGTTCTCCACAATTTCCTGTACTTTGTATCTCTTAATATATTATGTTTTTTTGTCATTTCTCCTAAACCGTGTTCTTCCATCTATTTACTCAAATTCGCTAGGTAGGTTATGCATTTTTCCTCTATTCCTCTTGCCTTCAGTCTGTTCTGTGAGTATCAAAGTTTCCAAGCCCTCTTTCTTCATTACATGCCCTAGAAATATCAACTATCTCTTTCTGATGTCAAATATAAATGGCCTTTTTGTTTCCAATATCTTTGTTGTTGCTCATGTGTTCAAGACATGGTATTCTCAGCATCCTTCTGTAGAACCACATTCCTGTTGCTTCAAGAATGTGGATATACACATTGATAAAGACATAATTTAGATTTAAGGAAATAATTTTTAAACATTTTTTTAATGCAATTTCTCTTTTTTTCATTCACAAACTTTGTTACTTCAATATTAGTTTCAGCTCACATTTAACTTTTTAGGTACCAATATTTAAATTTTAAGAATTTTGTACCTGATACGTTGAAATGTTTCTAACTCTTTACAAACTGCAATTATTGTTTTCATATATATACAAATGTTGTAGCATCTGACCTATACCTATGTAAGATAAAACTAAAAATCACTGATTTTGCTTATAGTTTGGGAGCCATTTTGAATATTAACTCTTTGAATTTATAGAAATAAAGATCTTTTTTTTTAATTATTTCACTCCAAGCAAGGCAATAAAGCCACTAAGATGTGAGAGGTTGCTAAGTGTGGAAAAAAGTGAAAAAAAGAAAAGATTATTAAGGAGAGAGAACAATTGATATTGCTTAAATTTCTGAAGATCAAAATTGAATTGGAAAGCAAGAAGCCAGAGAAATTTTCACAAGTGAAAAGTGTAAGAGAAGAAATTCTTAGCATAGAACTTACAGTTATATCTAGCCATTTCAACTTTAAAATGATTAGACCTTGCTGCTAATCTAGTAGTACACTTAAATTCATATTGTCTACATACCAAAGAGGAAAGCTCATCGGAACAAATATCATGAAAATATTTATAGAAAAGGTGCAAGGAAGCTATGCTATGGTGGTGAGAAAGTAACTGAAGCTGAGATGCCAGGTTAGAACCGATAATGTTACAGATACTTGTTTGTTTTATCAAGTATCTCTAAATACATAGCAGAAGCACCAAGCCAGCTAAGACAGCAATATTCAATGTGAGAATGAATTATAGACTTATAAATGTGTAATATAGATTCTGGCAAGAGAAATTGTCTAGCACAACATAGTGAAACAACTTTCCTAGCAACAGGTATAGCAACTGATTAAATATAATCTTTTCACTTCATGTCAGCAGAAAATATTAGCCCAAGAAGGAGTAACTCTCTTGTAAGTTAGCATCAGCCATGTTGAGGGAAGGAAAAAAAAGGTTCTCTCAGATGATTAAAAGAGAGCAGTTTTGTTTTGAAAGCATTAAAAGTAACAAGCCATTTCTTGCCTCAGTTAACAACAGACTGTAAACCATTTCTTAGCTCAGCTGCCAATTTGATCAGATCAAACTTACTTTTAAGACAGCAGCAAATAGTTTTGTGATCAGTATAGTTACTGAATTCAGAACTGATGACACCAGGAAGGTTGTTGATGATTTTGAAGATATAATAATAGAAATATTCTTCAGCAGCTTATTCAAAACTATGCATCAATAAATTTTGAACTAGGATATTAATTAATTAGACAAATTATTTTATTCACTAATTGCAATGTTCTTGTGTTAAATAAATTAATGGAAATTTGGTATTTATTAATGATTTATTGGAAATGATGATAAGAAATCAGAAAGAAGTCTTCCAGAAAGTAAGCATCATATTAAGGGATCAGAAAATGTACATAGAAACAAAAAAAAGAGTGCTCAATGGCTATATAATATCTAATCTATATTGCAGTGAATACTAGACAATTACTTCACAGATGAATAAGGGACTTGCAGTGACAGATATATAGTTCTTCCAATATTTAAATTTAAGAATACCATAGACAGAATAAGTGAGCAAAGAAGAAGTCTGATGGAAACTAGGAACTACAAGGAAACTTAAATTTACAATCAGAAAGCTATTGTTGAAATTTTGAGGTTACATAATAGGGAAAGAGAGCCTAGAAAATTTAATACTTACAGGGCATATTGAAGAAAAGAGTAGTTTACTAGTATTATGTACAGAAATGCAATGATACACCAATGTAATACCTGACTTGTGGAGGACTTAACAGCTTGTTTTCAGGATTTGACTATACTGACTATATTTAAGTGTTAGTCTCTTTACTTCTTGCTGCTTGCTGTCACATTTCTTGGATGATCTTTGTTTTATTTTTAAAACGAAATTGCAAAATATTTAGAGAATGAACTTGCCCTGGATAATAATTGATCCATAGGAACTGTCTATGTCTAGTGGCAATTAGTTACTATTTTTAGTGCCACACCCATTATGGGAAGGCAAAGTTCTTTATCTGTGGATGATTCAGTAACATCTTTAATTATGATTTATTGAAAAGTTGACTAGTTTACTAAATAGAAGATGTGTTAGGGTTATTAACAGTGTTTAGAGTTAGGGCTAGCAATATTACTAGTACCCCTAGGAGTTTTTCAATTGTATAATATAATATTTTAATTAAACTGCATTATTTGACATTTGGTAAGTTTTATTGGAAACTATTTCCTATTTTTGAATGTCTATAATTTAACAAGGAAAAAATATTGTAATTAAAATTAACCTAAAATAAGAACATCTTGGAATTTGAAGTCACTTTGCTTGCTTCTTTCTTAGTAACGAATGCACTACATGCAATTTTAATATCTATCTATGTAATTATTTATCTATCGCTTTTCTCCTTCCTTCATATATATATATATATATATATATATATATATATATATATATATATGTATGTATAAAATGATAAAATTATAGCTTTAAGGTATGCTGAATGTTGTGTTTAACCATGCTATAGGCTCTCACCACTTGGTGTCGACTTCAGTTTCCATATATATATATATATATTTGTTTCGATATATATATATATATATTTGATAATTATAATTAAGTAATTCATCAAGTCTGAAGAAACGTCAACAGAATGCAGAAAGCAGTGGACGGCCATTTCATCCTATATTTGGGACTCATCAGCAGTGCGTATCCACTACCGAGAATTGAAACCCTTACAGTTAGGTTATCAGGCAAACGTCATACCAACTGTACCAATGGGCCTCGGTGACGAAGATGTAGTAAATCAGACTCAATATAGCGCTGCTTGCTCACATATTCCGTGGGGGGAACTCAACCGAGATTCTCTCTACCCATAGGACTGTACCCCCAGGAGCCACAACTACTATCACCAAACCACACAAACTTGAGCATTAGAAGCTGGTTCAAGCAATGATATAAAAATGATAGAAATTATTAGGAGGATTTGGTAATTATAATTAAGTAATTCATCGAGTCTGAAGAAATGTCAATAGAATGCAGAAAGCACTGGGCAGCCATTTTGTCCTATATTTGAATTTGAATTGAAACACTGGCAGTTAGGTTATCATGCAAACCTCATACCAATGACGATGAATATGTATATGGCCTGAACATTGCGTTCAAGCATGAAACAACTATTTTCTCAGATCAACTGTTAAAAATTGCCTGTAGTGAATGAAGTGTGTAGGTTTCAGCATAAAACATCCTTCTTCAAATCTTGCAAACAAGTTCTACAGAATCAGAAAAAAAGAACTGTACCAAATAATAAAAATGACATCACTTGAGGACTTTCAGCAATAGTAACAACTAAAATGAATAGCACATGTAAATTAAAGAGAAAATAATGACATAATCAAGATTGCCTGAACAAAATTTCTGTACTTTACAACTGCAGCAATGATAGATAAAGTAAAAACTTTAATTACGTAGATGACAACTGCTTGGAAATATCAGGCATTGTAAGTTTGATGATGTACAGATGATGTAATGGTGGTGGAAACCCAAGTTCGAATTCCATTCAGATTCATTACATTCATTTATGCACTAATACCCTTGGTAAAGATATGAATCCTCTTCTTCTCCCCCAGCTATGGGTAAATAGCAGGACAGACCAGATTCTATAGACTTGGATGGCAACTGGTCTACCACAAAAAGAAATGGCAACATACTGAGAGAAAAAAATCTGCCTCATCAGTCATGTATCAAAAGATACATGATCACCTAAGCATGTATCACACATGGCACATAACTGACTGAATGGTTGGTGTTTCAGGAATGAGAAGCAGGAGAGGCATGTTTGAATTCCAGTCGAGTTCATTGCATTTACTTATGGACAAATACCTCTGCTATGGGTTAAATAGTAGGATTTGTACATGGAAAAATAATTGTTACAGTTACAAGTTATTTCTAATTCATCCAAGATACCCTGAGCCTTTTAAGAAAAGGAATGTTCATCCAAAGCACATGACGGTGCCAAATAAACTCTGGAGAGAGTTGAGTCATGTGAGTGCACATTCTGCTGTAGGCGTAGAGGGTGTTTGATGATGATGAATAAAACAATTAAATAATTAGAGAGACTGATTGAAATATCAAGAAATTGACAGAGAAAGGAATTCATTGGGATATATATGCAATGAATAAAACAAAATGGATTCAATAGAGAGAAAGATAGATGAAAAAATAAATGAGATATAAACTGACTGGATTAACAAATTAACAGAGGGAAGAGATAAAGATAAAAATAAATATAATAGGAAAGATACCTACATGCAGTTATATATACATATATATATATATATGTGTGTGTGTAGAGAGAGAGAGGGGGAGAAAGAGATAGATAGACACTGATCAAGACAGAGAAATTGGTAAGAACAGACTTACCATAAAAAATACACCCATGCAGACACATAATCTTGCAATCTGTATTTTAGACCAATCTCAATAAATGTTTCTTAGACATTCTAATTCCCAACAGCTTTCCAATCAAAACATCCAGGTATTAAATGTCTGTTGCTTACTGAACCTCTTGCACGATTAGAGACGTCCTTGTGACTGCAATAAAACAAGCACGAAATCTAATAAAAAATTTAATCCTATCAAATTAAAATTTACGATGACATTTCTAACTTTTCTAGCTATGTTAATGAAGTTCTCAATTCTTAAGACAAACTAGTTGTAAATATACAGTCTGTATATTAAAACAGTCTGCAATTTCTACCTCCAACTTAACAATGTATTGATTGATTTTTTTTATGGCTTATCAACCTTTTGCAGGTTATTTAAAGCCAGCAAATATTTTTTTATTCTTACAAGAATGTTTTGGCAATAATAATTACTTATTGATATAAGTCCTACTAAATAACCCATAGCTGGGAGGAGAATAGGTGAATTCCTTTCCTATGGTTACTTGCATGTAAGTGAATATAATGAACCTGACTAGAATTGAAACCCTGCTCCCTGATTTCCAATTTGGGGACATTATCCATTACACCACCCACACATACATGCTTACAGCACCTAGTATTCCCAAGTGGTCACCCATCTATGTACTAACCTGGCCCAATGTTCTTAACTTTAGTGATTGTACTGCTCACCAAGATCAGAGGTCAGCCCCTGTCATCCAAAGTAGTTTTCTTTTATTGGGATAAAAAAGGATGTGATTGGTGAAGCAAGTGCAAACATTACTTGATTTCTTGTAGACTTGACCTTGGTTTTGATTTCCTTTTACAACAAACAACACAGATTCTTTTGCAAAGTAAGACTTTCTACTTTATTGATATATTGTAAGAATTTTTTTGCAATAATAATTACTACGTGAGACAATTCCTACTAATTAACCCATAACAGGGAGAATTCATACCTTTCACAAGAGTATTTGCAAGTAAGTGAGTATAACAAACATACAGAACATGGTATTCCCAAGTAGTCACCCATATACGTACTGACCTGGACCAATGTTGCTTAACTTCAATGATGGTACTAGAACCAGTATTTCAATGAGATATAAGCCTTAGCAAAGTAAGCAAACACTTTAGTATATGTTCACAAGGAATGACACATATCAGCCATTTATTATAAATATTGATCAATGGGGAAAAATAATGATGTGAGCAGGGTTCAAATCCAAAGGTTATAAATCACAAATCCAAAATACTAATGGTGTAAATCAAAAGGGGTCAAAAATTAGTATCCACTACTTGCAACATACAACTGTTCACCAAGATCAGAAGTCATCTCCTGTCATCCAAAGTAGTTTTCTTTTATTGGGGTAAAAAAAAAGATTTTGATTCATTGAGACTGATATGTACAAAAATTACCCAATTTCAAGGCTTTACTAAAGTAGACATGATATTGATCTTGATTTTTCTTTCTGACAAACAACACAAAGAACACAAATACTTTTTTAAAGTGAGACTTCTTTGTCACCACACATGTATAAACATAAGAGATAAAGAAGACGATTTTTGATTCACATTTATAACTTATTGTCCAGCTGATAGGATTTTCTTTCTGACAGTCACTATGTGCTTTATCACAAAAAAAAAAAAACTACCAATGATTTGTAAACATATGGAATGAAAATTCACAGACCATGCTTAATTTGGTCAAATAAGTGATTCACAATAATAATAATTATTATTTCAAAAAATAATTGCAAGTGGTATCTGAATGCTTCCAGGTAAAGGTGCAACTCCATAATTGATTCAATTCATATATAAAAGCTGATAAATTTTTAAGGTTTTTATTGCTTTTGAAAAATATTCTTTACTTGAATATTGTTTTCCATTCTCATATACATCTCTTTTAGAGATAGACCACAAGTTTCTTAACTAATTAATATCTGAAGGGGCTTAGTCATTTAATTTGGTGTCTTTTAAACATTTTTTTGACAAAATGTTCAATAGTGAGCTTTGAAGAATATCAATGAGAATTTTCATACATGAATATAGACTTTAGCATCAGGTTTCTTACTTGTGAGCAGTACCACTCAAAAAATATTATATCCAATAATTTACAATAGTTCTCTGAACCAATCTTGACACCAGCATCTACTTTGAAGGGGGCTATAACTTTACTGCCAACAATTTTAAACCTAATCATTACTTAATATCTTTATTGTTGTCTTCTAAGCCATTTTAGGAGACTCCATGAATTATACAGCTCTAGCCAGGCCACCAGGTCCATCCAATATAGCTCTACATTCATCACTATAAGTAAAATACATTTTCAAGTACATCTTCACCTAAATTATATACTGTATATACTTGTGTATCATGCAACTTTTGGAGACCTAATTTTGAAGTTAATTTTAAAGGTGCCACATCATACACAAGATATAAAATTAGCATATGGTACTGGCCCTGGTTACAACATTGACTAAAATATATATCCATTTACTGTAGTTAAATTAACTTCAAAATTAAGTCTTCAAAGGTTACAGGATATGCGAGTATATACAGTATTTCTCATTATAATATTTACTTAAAAGGTGGTAGTAGTTTGACTTGCTTGCATGTCATTCTTCTACTATGTACTATGACCCTTCAGGACATAGGGGATCATGGCTCTCCACAATTTTCTGCCCTTTTTAGATCTTAATAAATTTTGTCTTTTTCTTATCTCTTCTAGCTGATGTTTTTAATATTCTGCATCTTTTCTCTCTTAGTTTACATTCTCAATAGCAGATTCTTCTAATATATTCTTTTCTTCCTTAATACCATTTTAATTTTTTTTTGGCCAATCAACTTTTTTGAATATTACCAATTTTAATTTTTTCTTAAATCTCTTTCTTGTGATATTGTCAAAAACAGTTTTCTTCTACTTAAAATTAAAATTTCATTTTTGAATGTTCTATGATAACGTTTTAATTTAGTACAATTCTCAATACTGTTCCCATTACAAAATAAATTTGAAATATCTTTGTTCATTTTTTAATTTATAGGTTTATATATGAGATTAAACAACAAATAACAATAAGTGTATTATTATATATATTTATTTAAAATATAATAGCGAAAATAGTATCATAAAAACTCCCAACACCAAATAAACTATTGCAAATATTTATGATAAATCAAATATTGTAATCTAAAATTCATGTGGATTATTTATATCTTGAAATTTTTGGTTAATACTAATTTTACTGTGAATTTTATTATTGAGTTGCATAACAAAATCTGTAATTGTGTTGATAAATTCTCTTCCAAATCATTCTCTGGAATTGGATAGCAGAATTTGATATTTCTTTCTTATTTTGTAATCTTTGTCTTTGTGCAGAAAAATAATCTTCCTTATGAAGATAAAAGATAAATCTTGTCATTTACAAAAGCTTTTAGAACACAAAGAGACAAAATAACCAATAATAACAAAACAACAACAACAACAACAAAAAAGAAAATATAATTTGATAATTTCGTTAACACAAACAAGAATTGTCTGCTTTTATTCTCTCCACTTCTTCTAATTCAATATAATTCATGGTCACATCCTAAAATGGCTAACAATGCTTCAATTTAACATTTCTTTAATGGCAGATTGCTTTTCCTCGTTAGCAGCTCATAAAAGTAATTAAACCATTTGCTCAAAGCGTTAATAGTGCCCTGCTGCAGGGGATTTTTTTCTTTCTGCTGGAATTTGCTATTGTGACTTTGACATATCCATTAGAGAGTAATGCCTTGCCTTTTTCTACTGTTGCTATCAATTTTGAGAATATTTTTGCTATCCCCAATATAAAAATAAGAAAAAGATATTATTTTTAGTTTTACTTATACAGCATAAGTAGTTATTCTTTTAGATTAGAAAATGAAAGTGAAATGAAAGAAATTATATGCATCATTGTTGTAGACCAAATACATGCATACAAACATTATTTAGGGCAGTGTTACTCAAAGTGGTGGTCCACGAACTGGTGCCAGTATGTGGACCATCAGTTACCGGTACACGGCCAGTGTCCAGACCATGATAAAAAATCATTTGTAAAGATTGAGGTTATTGTTGTGACCAAGTACATGGTGAAGAATAACAAAAAAAAAAAAGGTTGCAGATAAATCCTGTATTGAACAGTAAATACAACAGAAGAGTGTTACACGACTTGGAAGGGTGTATCGGTTGGCCAGCGTTCAGTCTATCACCCCCCCATGAGGGATATATGTGGCACAAGGCCGAGTTTAACGTGGGTCATCCGATCCCGTAAGCTTGGCCAAAAAATCCCCATAGAAACCGCATAAGTAGGTTCAGGTCTGTCAACCTCCCCAGACGAAACTCGGTACAGCCTCATCCTGGTTCCTCTCTGCCCAAGGCAAAGAGTTAGACAGGAGCTGCAAACAATCACAGCCTCGGAAGAACAGTCTATCACTGTTCCCTGAGGTCTACTTTCCCTATTAACTTTATAGTAAGTGGAAGAGTCCACAATAGCCTCATTAGAGGGACGACGCCACAACAGTTGTATAATTTTTCTTTTTGTGTTTTTGTTTTTTGTAAAATAAATGGCAGATAAAAAATAGTCAACTTTTATTATATTCATTATATATATCGTTTCCGGTATAAATTAATATTACCACGAAATATTACAGGTACAAGAAAAAAATACCTGTTCTTGGAATAATCCATAAAACTGATGTTTGTTCAGATTTTGTTTGTTTAACTGTATATCAACTCTTTGTTGGTCATTTAATGCCAAAATTTAATTTTCCTGGGAGTTTTCAAGTAAGAAAAATATGATATATGTTATTCTGCTTTCACAATTGAATACATGGTAGATGATACTCAGATTTTATGCATAAACATGTTTGTGTAGATATAATTACTAGAGGTGGTGATGTGTGTATTTTATGTTGTAGTTTTGTTAAAGTTATATTTTGGAATAGAGTTTAATTTAAGAAATTGTAGGGTGTTATATGGATTAATGTCATGAAAGTATTCTTTCATGTTAATTGTTTGGATGTTTCATTTTGTTTAGCAGCATATCAACATCTAAATGGTTATTTAATGCCAAAATCTGAATATTTTCAATGCAATTGTATACCTTTAATTGGATCAGGGTGGATCTGGGGACAACAGCAATTTAGAAGTGGTACCATGTTCCTGAAAACCTCCAATCTCCCAAACAAAGGCCTTGCTGCTGGATGTAGTTTATTGTCATACCGAGGACTATGTTCAGATTTTAGAATGTGGGTTAAGCTGAGAATTTTGCAATATAATATTTTATATACATGTATACAAATTACTAGAAATATTATATTTAGTGAACACATGTTTTTGAGTTGGCATCACTGCTTTTTTAACACTATAAACCTATTTCTACAGGCTATTCAAGCTGTATATTGGTGAAAGTTCTGTGCTATTAATTAACCAACTACCTCTAATTAATACTTGGACTAGATCTTGAATACAGGCGGTTTAATTTAAGCATGCAGATTGGTCTCTTTACACTGTATCATTTTTTCTTGATATATTTTGCAGCATTGGAAATATCTGAATTTTTCCACAGGAGTTTGAAATATATTTGTAAAGCATGTTAGCTGGATTTACCCAGGCTGACATAGTCACATAGCTTTCTTTTCTAGCTTGTAGGCCTTTTATTTTTATTAAAAAAAAAAATGGAAAGGTTGAACCTTGGAAATACCATACAGGCATGATTTAAAACACCCACTAAGAGTAGGGGTAAAAGAAGAATAAAAAAAACAAAAAAAATAATGTAAGTGTGAAAATAGAGAAAATGAAAATTAAAATAATGAACAGAAAGCAAAAATGGACATTTGGATGACACATATGGCTCCCTCCCCCACCCTGCTTCAAAATACATAGAATACCCCCCATCTTTTTTTTTTTTTTTCATCAATGTAGCAGAATTCATGTGACTGCCTTGATAGTGCACCCAATAAATAAAAGATGATGAGTTGCTGGTTGATCTGTCTGAATAGAGGACCTTCGAAACTGAATTGTCTCCATTTTCCTGGTTGATAGAAAAAGTTTATCAAGTCTGCTAAAGGCTATGTTAGGATGTCATTGCCTGGTTTGAGTGTTCAATTATCTATCAAAGACAAGAATTTTCCAATGTGGGATATTTATTATAATCATTTCACCTCAGGCAAGGCAATAAATCCACTAAGATGCAAGAGCTTAATAAGTGTTAGAAATATGAAAAAGAAAAAGAAACACTATTAAGGAGAGAGGGCAGTAAAAGAAAAATAATTAAAAAAACAGAAGATAATGATTGAGATTGGATTTAAATTTTGAAGATCAAAGTTGACTGGGAATAAGAAGCTAGAAGAAAGTTCTACAAGTGAGTAGTGCAAGAGAATAAACTGTTAGCAAAGAACTTACATTTACATTTAACCATTTCAACTTTAAATTGATGAGACCTTTATGCCAATCTAGTACTGCACTTAAATTCATAAAGTCTAGGTCTTATGTTCATCAAAACAATTACCATGAAAGTATTTTTAGAAAAGATACAGGAAAGCTATATTACAGTAGTTGGAAAATGACTGAAGGCAAGATGCCAGGTCAGGACCAATAACACTGCAGATTCTTCTCTGGATTTTATCAAGAATATCTTTATATATAGCAGTAGCATGAGATCAGATGTGGCAGCAATATTCAAAGCAAGGATAAATGGTAGATTTATAAATATGTAAGATACATTATGCAGAGAAAAATTGTCTCGCACAACACAAGGGACTAACTTTCCTAGAAACATACTGAGTAATTGATTCAATATAATCTTTCAACTTTATGTCAGCAGAAAAATGAATCACTCTCATGGAGGTTAGCTTGTTGATGAAAGTTAAAAAAAGTTTTCTTAGACAATTAAATGAGAGCAGCAAGCTCACCAGAAAACTAAACAAAATAATGAAAAGTATTTTGAAGATAAAATATCAAGGTCTCCGGCAGTGAAAGGTCATGGTATTTGAAGTCTGTCACTTCATTTAGGGTGTTCATTTTGTCAAATTCTTCCTCCAGCATAGAAAGATCATAGTCATCAATCCCAATTATATTTGTTGGAAGTGCATTTTGAAATATGATCAACAATGTATCTTTCAGCACCATTCTCAGCTGTTTGAACATGATAAGACAGAATTTTCTGGTCATTATTTCTGGCAAAGGACTGGCAGGCTCTTATGGTAGAGAGACTGGTCACCTTACTGTGGATTGCCATCTACCTCAGCTACTGGAAAGGAGATAACTTTGCCTACAACTACTAGCTGGAAAATCTGGCCAAACAGAGAAGTCTGAAGAAGAATGGCCAATTTTGGTGAAGGGTGGTAAGGAGTGTTTAATAGTGATGTTTCAGTCGTTTTTGAATCTCAATTTCACAAAATTTATAGTCCCCAAGAGGAGATCACTCGGTCATATTTAGCAACTTTAAAAAGCTGCAGTGGCCATGCTAGTCCAGACACGGTAAAAAGAAGATTATTTATCAGCCAGAAAAAACAGCTGGGCAAGAATAAGAAAAAGTCAATCATAGTGACCATCACCTTCTCCAGCAATTTTTCTTCCCCATTTCAGTTACTAATATCAATACAGTCACTTTTTAACTACACCAAGTAAATATAAACGGCTCTTTGAAGGAAAGCTGTTCACTTGTCTTTGCAGATCATGTAGAACTGGTCTCTTTGCATATCAAGAAAGATCAGCCTTTAGTAGTTAGAGCTAGTTGAAAAAGAATATCTCGTGAGGTAATGAACCTGGCTGCAGAATTGCATAAAGAACTCAAGAGAGATTCTGACTGACACATTGCCAGTGTCCCATCATCAAATGTGAACATAGGAATAACTGCTGCATGGTGTTTGTCAGGTCTGAATATTGCACTGATGTGTGAAATTGATGGTTACATGCAGTGTTGATTCCAAAGTCTGCATTTTTTATATCTACGAATGCTCTCTCTCTCTCTCTCTCTCTCTCTCTCTCTCTCTCTCTCTCTGATAATGAATACCCTGATAAATATTGCAAAGGAGGCACAGTGGAGCTGTGGACAGAGGCTCAGATTGAAGAATCAGAGAGCTAAGTTCTAATTCCTGTCACATCCATTACATTCACTTACATGCTAATACCCTTGGGAAAGGTATCTACCCTAGTCCCACATTATATATATATATATATATATATATATATATATATACTGCATTCAGTAGGTATTGACTATTATTTAGTACATTTTACCTGGTAAGGGTGATATACAAGGAAACATTTGGAATTCATTGACCGAGCAGCAGCCATTAACTGTTATCAATCTTAATAAAGAAAACATGTCTTCTGCCAGGGTTCAAACCTGTTTTCCGTTAATTCAGAAATCCAATGTCTACCTGGTGTGCTTTCAACTTCTCAGCTACAAAAAGCTATCACAGTCCTGCTAGGTTCAATTATCATTTTATAATCTGGTACTATTTGTTATTACTTTAAATATTTAGTAGATTTACATAACTTACCGTTTTAAACAGTGTAAACTTATATCTACTGGCTTGTGCATTTGAGAGACTTAATAAAAAATGCAGTTTTTGGTAGGGTTTGAACTTGCATCTTCCATGTAGAGGAAACTGTTGTTATATATACAAGCAGGCTGTGATGGTACCTGTATGATTGTTTATAGTCATTCATAGCTTGTACTCTCAATATCAGACAGCCTTGGTCCAATGACAAGAACCAGTCAAGATAATTGGATATTGTCTGCGCTACATATGATTTGTGTCATTTGCTTGTAAGTCACTGACAGGGCCATTAATACCTAAATCATATCACAATGATATGACCTCTTCCGTTGCTGACAGTAACGAGTGTTCTCAGTTAGTCCCCCATCACATGCTTGATGCAGCTTAACTCTAGAAATCAAATGGTGCTTTCAGTGGGATTTTATCAGAAGCACACACACACACACACACACACGCAAACACACACACACAGACAGATACACACACAGATACACACACACACACATATATATATATATATATTATAAAAGAAGCTAACTTCATCATCAACAGCAACAACAACTCACCTGCAAGATCCAAATTACAGAGGACCAATATTATTTATGAATTTACATGCCTTTTAAGGAACTTCATCCCAGATCAAACCAAATTCATCAATAATTATATTGGACATACCACTACATGCCTATCAAGAAGACTCACATTACATCTTTCAGACAGCAACTCAATTAGAACCAATTTATGCAAACTTACAAACCTTAATCCCAATATACTTGTGGAAAATATGACCATAATGCCCTCAACCACATGTGAAAAATGGCTAAAAATAATGGAAGCATTAATAATAAAAAATAAAAAATGAAAACTCAATAATATCAGCTGTGATCATGGCCTCATTGTGTTTAAATGGTTTGAAAAATTAATGGATAATAGAATAAACAAAAGTGTTGAGTTATATAGAACATTTGGACAGTTTTCACGCACTTACAGAAAAGAAAATATAGTTTTAAGGTGTGTTATATTTATGGGATAAAGTGCTCAATATCAGAAATAGCATGTATGTAAATATAAATATAGAAGTGAACACTGAAGTCAACACTCAGAGGTGACAGGCTGTTTCATACTAGGCACAATCGTCAGGCAGCCTGATGATTGCATCCAGCATGATACAGCCTGTCACCTCTGGAGTGTTGACTTCAGTGTTCACTTTTATATATATATATATATATATATATATATATATATATATATATATATATATATATATATATATATATATGAGGAAGGCCAAAGAACATGTTTGAAACATTGTAAAAAAAAAAAACAACAAAGATAAAAAATACTAGTTTGAATAATTAATAAAATATTGACAAAACTTAATTTCCAAATTTTATAGAATTACCTAACTTTTATTCAATATAATTAGAAGCCTTAGTATGTTTTATACCCCGAGTGATGAGATGGACTTCCCTGCACATATACAAATCAGAGAATTGAATGTAAGAGTAGGGGAGATAGCAACATCTGTATTTAGTGGTCATCTGAAAAACTACAATACTAATCTGCAACTGAACTTAATCTAAGAGTGACTGAACACAGTTAAGCAATAGAGACATTACAATAGTTTGTAAATTAAAAAATAACCATATTAAAATAAAACTTTCTTGTTTCTATAATTAATCTTCAGCTTGTAAAATCTTTGATACCAACAGAACATTGGTAGTAAACTGACCAAGTACCATTTGAAAATATTTGAAAACCATCATACATTTGTTTTTTTCTCTTTGAGATTTTTTAGTCATATAATTTTTAAGAGTTATTTTATTCTTATGCTTGAAGGAGAAAGAACTATTAACACTGAAATCTTCTGAGACAGTGAGGCATCTTGAAGGTTGGTTTGAACTTTTATTAGCACAAAAGAAGAAAATGTATATCATATATTTCCTAAGGTTATCTCCAGTGTACAGATTCTGTCAATCCCTACAGAGAATTAGACAACAGTCAACACACTTTATCAGCTTAAAATTCAGCTCTCTTTACTCAAACAGTGGCTCATATTTAAAGATCAATAGCTTATATTGATAAAATAATAATATTGATAAAATGAATAAAAGAGCAAGAGAATATATAGACATTGCCATGCCACGTCTTTCTGAAGACATTGTATAAGGAAAATTTAGTTTTCATTGACCCACACAGGTCAAGAAAACATATTTGCATTCAAATATTCATCTTCAGGGAAGCACACCATTCTGCATTGAACAGGTGGCAATAGAAAATCAAGTAAACTTGGTAATCTTGTTTGCATCTGTGGAACCAAAGCAGTTGATAAAATCTGATAATTCACTTAAAGACATTCACCAAAATATCCCCCAGCTCCACATATTCTTTCAAAAAGAAAAGGTTACCATTTTTGTGTATTTTCTTGGTTTTAATTATCAATTTTTTAAAGAATTCTTTGAAAAACAAAGAATAATATGGAATATTTAATTTCCTCTTGGTTTTCTTTCAGTTTTTCTTTCTTTCTTTCTTTTTGTCTGTCTTTCAGCTCTCTTTTACATTTTTTCATTCAATTCAGTTCTATCTTTTCTTTTTTCTTCTCTTTCTTACCCTTTTCTTCTGCCCCTTCATCTCACCTTTTTACATTTAATTCATACATATTTCCTTCATCTTTCACACTAACAGACCACTTTATTTCTTTGTCAATTACTCTTCCTTTTAACCTTTTATTCTTTCTATCCGATGCATAGTTGCTTTCTACCATCTTTTTATTTTTACATCCTTAAATTCTTGCTTTCTTTTTCTTTCTTCTTCTACATTCCTATCATTTTTGTCTGTTTTAATTTTTCTTTAAAACCCTTCCTTCTTTATTTTTCCTTCCCTTCACTTAATTTTCTCATCCTTCATTTTCGTTTATACTTGCCCTCATTCAGCCGTCAGCATATTACAAATAATTCATTGAAAGACACCAGGTGAAACCCTTGTAGAAGTTTTCATAAACCAAATTCATTTCAAGATTTTAACTTCCAGGTTTCCAGTGGGATTCTACTCTGTTGAATAAAAGATTTGTGTGGCTGACGAGAAAAAAAGAAAATATATAAAATTCAACATTTCACATAGCCAAAAAAAAGTACTTTCTGTAATAAGGAAACCAAAAAGAAACCAAAGAAAATACAACCCAACATAGAAACTAATTCTTCTAAACTCACCAAGCACTGAATGTCAACCTGTAAGTGATGAGGCTACCAATTTACAATATTTTATTGTTCAACAACTAAATTAATCCTGTATTTTGGTGTACTACTAATCAAAATCGGTGTCTGTATAAGCTATTTAATACTTAATTTTTCAAAAACTTGGTTAAATTTTTGAAAATCTATTTATTAATGGTGGTAAGGTAGAGTAATGGACAATGCCTCTGGTTGAAGATTTGGAGAGCCAAGTTCGAAATCCAGTCAGGTCCATCAAATTCACTTATGTGTCAGTACCCTTGGACTTACTCAGGGTTACATTTTCAGCAGTAAAATACTTATGTATGACTTTAATCATCATCATCATCAGGTCAAGAATTCTTCTCAGATCTCTTGACTCATTCCTTACAACTATCTCTGTCAGCCATTGCTATCGGCAGTTTAGGAGAAGAACAACTCTGGACATCTGGAGAAGGGCATCGCTGTCAATTCTAAATTCAAAATTTCCACTTATGAGTTAAATCAGTTCTCTCCAATCTTTTTGCTCCATGGACCTGTGTCAGGCAAGATAATTTTTATACTGATACAGGGAGGGTGACATGCATAACAAAACATACTAAATAAGGCCTCGATAGTCAATAAAATGGAAAAAAAAAACTTTATTCTTTCTGTGCAATCCAGTATCAAATAGTCCACACCCAGGTACCTGTCCACATTCTGATGGTTGGGGACCACTAAGTTAAATAGACTCATCAACATGCAGCTGACTAAGGTTGGTGAGTACAGTTACATCCTTAATGACATGTTCAATTAGGGACGGATCCCTCCAAAGAGTGAGAAGGCTCTGGATCTGTTCGAATGAACTTTTATCCTTGGTAACATTTTTTATTTTTAATTTATATAATTCTCTCTAACAATCTACTAATTTACCTATGTGCAGTGTGCACGTTCAACACTATATTGTTATGAACTATCTTATATCCACTAATGGTACAATAAATACACTTAAACAGGTAGGTTGATACTTCAAACAATAATTTTAACATTTGTGTGGAGAAATAAAAATGTCAGACACTTATACATAGCATCAGAAAGATAGTTGAAATTTCTAGGGCATATAATGAGGAAAGAAGGCTTAGAAAATCTGACACTCACAGGACATATTGAAGGTAAGAGGAGGAGAGGAAGGCATCATATTACCAACCGAGCTTGTGTAAATGGTTGTCAGAACAGAGATTAAGAGAGAAAGCAAAAACACAAATTTACTAAGACCTACAAAGGACAAGAAATTGTGGAGAGCCATAAGTGCCAACCTCACAAAAAGACACAGCACATAGAAGAAGAACAACAACAAATATTTATCCACAAGCCTAGAAATGTATCTCTCAGTAGGCATCGAACTTGTACACTTCAAGGTGATCTCTATTTATGTATATGCCAATGGACATTAATTTCACTGTTTTGAAAAATGGGGATGTCTACTCAAACGCGTGTATCCACTAAAATAAAGTTTATAGTAATAATAATATAAACTGACGAACACCTGATTTTGTTGTATAATATCTAATTATCTACCATTTTAGCATAGAACTCTTTTTCTTCATGTGTCATTTTATAACGTTTTGGGGTGTTAATTTTGTAATATATATATATATATATATATATATATATATATATATATATATATATATATATGTGTGTGTGTGTGTGTGTGTGTGTTGTGTGTGTGTGTATATACATAGAATAGAAATCCAAATTTACCTCATTTGAATAGCTATTTCTGCCAACAAATCCTGTGGGCAAAAATAGCTATTCAAATGAGGTAAATTTGGATATCTATTCTATATAATTTATATGGTCTGTTATAATAAACACATTGAGCTCTTTTTTGTGGATTAGTTTTAATATTTCATATTATTAGCATTCATTGGATTATATACCAATGGATTATTACCTATATATATGTATATATATATATATCACAAAAGAAGATATCATTTATTTTGGGGTTTTACTTTTTGTGATATATATATATATATATATATACATATATATATCAAAAAGTAAAACCTAAATATATATATATATATATATATATATATATATATATATATATATTTAGGTTTTTATTAAATTTTTATATATATATATATATATATATATATAGATATATATATATATATATATATATATATATATATATATATATATATTACCTGAATTACCTGTGCCTTGTTGCATGTTACACATTTTTTTTGTAAGAAAATATTGATTGCTTTTAAATCACTGTTATAATTTGTATAGAAAAATTTATATCAAAGGAGAAAATTTCCTCTGTGTGCGGGGGGTGGGGGATCCTCCCGGAGCCCCCTGTCATCAAAATGAAATATACTTATCCAAGTAGCCTGTTTAATGTAGTTTCAGAATATATATGGTTATGGGGGTCTAACAAACAAACAGACAGTCAGAGGCTGCAAGTTTATATATATAGATATGTTGGGGAAAAAAGTATAACAAAGTGGAAAAAGTTTTATTGTGTCCTTTAGGACTTCATTGGACAAAAAACATGTCACAAGAAAACATTTTCCACTTTATCATACATTTTTCCACAATATTGTTCTTGATATATAAAAATAGATATAATTATATCATATATATATATATATATATATACCCAAGTATATAATTGGTATATACGGAATGAATTCCAATAACCAACAATTACTATTCTTAAAAAGAGTGCTCAATACAAAAGTAGATATAATTATTTTTATACAAAATTATAATAAGTATATAAAATCACTACAAAATTATAATTTTGTTTCAACACACTCTGTGTCTTAGTGATGATGTTGAAAAGAAAATAAATGAAAACCATTTATTTTATTTTCAACATCATCACTTGATGTCTTATCAAGTGATGTTGTTGAAAAAAAAGGGCTATTTTTGTATTGATTTTATAACATACTTATGTTATAATTTTTATAAAATAATTAATATATATATATATATATATATATTATTATTATTATTATTATTATTATTATTAATATTTTATTATAAGATATTAGAACAGAACATGTTGAAATTGCTAAACAATAGCTTTTGTGCTTTGGCATTACATTGTACCGCTTAATGTGATGGTAAGTGACTGTCACAATTACACAATTTAAAAATAAATTTGAAAGTCAAATTCTCAAATTTCCACTGGAACTTTTAATGTTAATAATAAAATTCCATTCTTTGATGTATTTATTGATTCCAGCACACATAAATTTACTACTTCTCTATATAGGAAACCCATTAGCATTAACTCATGTCTTCTTAATTATAATAGTTAATGACTCCCACTATATAAATTAGCTGTTATAAAAAACTTAATCCAACGCACAAAAATGATATCTTCTTCCAAAACCATATTCTATAACGAATTACATAACATTAAACAAACACTTGTTAATAATGGATTCCCTAATTCTGTCATTGATCAACAAATTAAAATGTATTACAATAAACTTAATAATACCTCTAACAAAATTGATAATATTAATAATAATAGTGTACATCAAAATAAACATAATACTATTGACTTATACTATTCTAACCAAATGCATAATATTTACAAACATGACGAAACAACACTCAATAGGTATAAATGTTAAACCTATTAATAATAATAAACAAGTTAAACTCATCATATATTATAAAAAATTTAGAACAATTGACCTCATAGTCTCTAATAACCCTACAACCAAACAACTAAATCAATTACAAAAAACCAATGTAGTGGATCAATTTACATGCCACTTCTGAGATTGTATTACTGATAATAATAATAAACCCACCACATATATTAGTTTTACTACAACCACGCTCTTCTCTAGATTTACCTGTCATCTTTCTGATCTTAGTTCTATTAAACAACATTTCTTCGAAAAAAACATAGCCATGTACATAATATTAGACAGATATTAGTTGATAACACAACAATACTCACATATACACACACTAAAAAGAAACTTCAGATATTGGAGGTCATCTACATTAAAAACAAAGCAACCCACACTCAACAAAATTACAATTCAAACTAGTCACAGCACATTACATTGCATCTAGTTATATGTTTCTGTTTTTAATATTTCGTTCTCTCATGTGGTATGACATCATAGAACTGCATCATGAATTTACAACCTGCATCTGCTATTCCACAACTGTTAACACTGCACAGCAATGTTCTATGTCAACATAACAGAATATCATCTCTGATGGTGGATATCTTTTTCAATATAACCACTCTGAAGATGGTTCATGTGAGATGAAAGCTTAGATCAAGAAACAGCATAATAAAAAATATCTAAATGTTGGACAATTTTTCTCTTTATTCTTTCCCGAAATTAAAGCAAATATATGAACATTAGATCGGATCATGATCAAACATAATAGACATTCATTTTCAGTTATATTTAGCAAAAAATGTTTGAATAATGACCTGCTGCCCAAAACACTATATATATATATATATATATATATATATATATATATATATATATATATATATATATATATACTACATTTTAAAAGTTTGAAGCCACCCCCAGAATTAGCATTGGATGAACTTGACAAAAGAGTGAAAAAAAATGGAAAAAAGCTCTCAGAAAAAAAGAATGAATCAATTATCGAACTTATAGTTTAAGAGACTTTTGCAATGAATGCCAAAAATTTGTGATGCAGTAATCAAGACTAAAGGAGGATGTTTTGACAGGAGCAAAATTTAATTATGAAATGCAATTTTTCTTTTTGTCATCATAAAATTTCTAATGAAAAATCATATCTCACTTTTTTTAAACATGTATAATAATTTTCTCTTATTTCAAGTACAACTACTTTTTGGCCCAATTTAAAATATTATCAGGGCTAGCCTCAAACTTTGGAACTGTTGTGTATATATATATATATATATATATATAGGATTCCACCAACAGACTGGTTTTCAATTGTATTTTCTGTTTCTAAATGTAAAAATAAATAAGTAAGCAAGGAATATTTAAATACACCTAAAAAATATATACAAGGTGATGTTTCTTTTACTAAATGTTAATCTGATGCAAGTCCCAAGAGCCACTCAAGGATAGAAGGTTACTGAGTGAGGTTAGTTGTTATATGGATGTGAGAGAAGGAAGTAAGTGTAGATTATGAGGATATGTAGGTTAGATAATTGTTTGACCTTAGAATTGAAGTTAAGATTGCAGTGAACATGAAATCCACCTCACAGGAGTCTGTTTCACAAAGCAGTCATTCTCAGAAAATAACTGTCTGAGAGGAACTTCATTCTTATCAATGGGATACAAAGGGAATAAGGATGATTTAACCCGGTGTATGTGGCATGGCTGTACTGTAAAGTCTGAACTGATGTAACTAAAGACTGACACAACCAAGAAACACTTCTCCAGAAAAATCTAATATTTTATCATTTTTCCGATTTTGAGAAGTGGGTTATTTCAACAACTTTTCATCAGCTGCTCATATATATATATATATATATATATATATATGTAAAATTATGTGTATTCATTATGATAATGAAGATGCTGTTGTAAAAATTAAAAAAAATAAGTTCAAGGTTCTAGCATGACTTTCACAGTCCTTTGCACAGAATAGTTCTGGATCAATTGTTTATTCAGTGTAATAGAATACAATCGATAATTTATGAAATCAATCCTGAAAATCAATGAAAATAATAATGCTTATTGATTCTTCTAATCAATATAATTAAACTAAAACTGAACTTGAGATCAATTATCTTCTCAAAATCAATTCACAATCATTCAACAAACATTGCTTTTTTCAGTTTGTCTTCATTGGTAATCAATAATTAATAGTTGAACAATGATCAATAATGCTCTTTTTGAAAGTGATGACTTTTCAAAATTGAAAACAAAAACTCTGATAAGTTCATGGATTGATTTATTGTTGTTTGGGTTTTGAATGATTTACTCAAGGTTAAGCTTTCGTCAATAAAATGCTTATGTATGACTTTAATATAAAGGTAATATTTCTTACCAGATGCCTTAAAATTTGGCATCTTTTGCTCTATCTAGCTGGATGCATATTGTGATTTAATCTCTTCTACTCCCCAGCTATGGGTTGAATATCAGGACAGATTGAGTCCTATAACCTTTGTTGGCAACCAGTCTACCACAGAAAGAAATGGCAAGCTACTGCAGGAAAATCTTGTACATAATCAGTCATGAATTGAAAGAGACATGATCACCCAATGACAGACTGACTGATCTACCTATCAATCCATTTATCTTTTTATCTACGTATATACTGTAATCGTATGTACCTTGAATCCATCATAAAAATTCAGAATATGGAATTAGTAAATACTTAACACTTGGTGCAAGACAGATCTAGAGGTAGAGTCACTGAACAGCATAAATCAAAACATTAACATGAAAACAAGTCATATTCTTAAATTGTCTCATCAGATGTTGACTTTCATGTGGATATCATAAATAGCATCAAAGTTGTTAAGAAATATCTAAACCGTCTGCTGTATATAACCATTTTCTCAGATCAATGTTTTAAAAAGAGCTTTAGCTACCAAATTTTCCAAAAAATTGGATTTTGGATAAACCCTTTCTAAAAACAGAAACAATGATCTGGAATTGGAACGAAAGCAGTGATGTCATATACCCTAATTCCATCATAAAAAATTGGGATATAGAATTAGAAAATGCTAAACATATTAACTACGTATGGATTAAACAGTGTATGGATCAGTTACAACAAATTAGACATAGAAAATGAAATTGAACATATTGGCTGCACTAGTAGTAGTTTAACCCAACATTGCAAGTTGCTATAGAATCAAAATAATAAAAGTCAGGTTCTTGAATTACCTTGTCAGATTGAGACTTTGATATGAATGGCATCCATATTCATTGTGAAATATCTAAACTGTCAATTGTATACAACTGTATTCTTACATTGAGTTATAAATGATTTCAGTGGATGATAAATATGAATAATTATAAAGGTCCACTGAGTTGCATTATAAAACATTCTTCATCTTCAGAATGTGGGCGATCAAGGCTCTCCGCAGTTTCCTATCCTTTGTCACTCTCAACAATGTTTTTCTTTTTGCTATCTCTTCTAAGCCCTCATCTGTCAACCATTTATCTAAGTACATTAGGTAGGTTACTTGCTGCTTTCCTCTGACCCTCTTGCCTTCAATATGTCATGTGAGTGTCAAATTTTCTAAACTTTCTTCTCTCATTATGTGTTCTAATAATTTCAACTATCTCTTACTAATGCTGCATATATGTGACTATTTTGTTTCAATTTTCTCTAAAACTTTGTCATTGCTCACATGTTTACACCAAGATATTCTCAACATCCTTCTGTAGAACAAAATGAATAGCTCCAGTCCATTTATGGCAGTAATACTCCATTTTTGGTCTGTTCTGACTTTTGTAAAGATAGAACATTGTAGGAGAAATCAGCGACTTTCTGGAGTGACACACGGAACTGTTTTTCAAGCATCATTAGTGATAGATTATATATATACAAGTTCTACTTGAGACATGGAATGACCTTGAGTCTCAATAGACATTAAAAGAAGTGAGTCTCATTGTGAGTACAGGTGTTCATCATGACTTCAAAAACTGCTTGTTGATTATAGAAAATTAATAGTTTCATTTAGATGTACTGAATGTTACAAGCTAGCTTCTTTTTCTTCATTGAGCTGTTAGAGCTAGATCAGACAAGAGATCACCTACATTTTTGAAGGTGTGTGCCAATAAAAAGAAATTTACTCTTTCTAAAGAAGACTAACATTTCTATGAATGCTGTGCTAAAATTTTCTTGTAAATGCTAAAATGTACTTAGGAAATAATTTAAAAAAATTAAATATGGAGAATTTTAAAAAGAATTCAATTTTCATTGATGGGTGGAATTAAGACTATTATCTATCTCTTTCTCTTTCTCTCCCCTTCTTTCTCTCTCTATTTCTCTCTCTTTCTTTCTCTCTCACTTTCTCTCTCTCATATATATATATATATATATATATATATATATATGACAAAATATAGTTTTAAGGTACACTATATTTATGAATAAAGTGTTCAATATCAGGATTAAAAAATTAATATAATGTTATTTTGTAGAATTTTTTATATTCTCACTTTTAAGGCTGTCTGCTTTAAAAGTGAGAGATAGAATATAAAAAGAATTATACAAAATAACATATTACCCTGAAAATTATAAACTGTTCCTCTTTTTGTAAGGTGGCAAATTCAGAAAATCAGCAAGGGATGAAATAATTATTTTCCCACTGTATATATATAATATGTCTATCTCTTTTCTCCTCTCTCTCACACACACACACACACACACACATATATAAATATATATATATATATATATATATATATATATATATATATATATATCTATTCTCTCTATATATATATGTGTCTATATCTCTATTTTTCTCTCTCTTTCTCTCTCTGTTTCTCTCTCTTTCCATATATATATATATATATATATCACCCTTATATCATCTCTTTCTCTTTCTCTACATATATGTCTATTTATCTTTCAAATGAACATGTCACATCTCCTTGAATTTGGAATGCCACAAATTATGCTAATATTTGTTTAACAAGTCAAATGCACATCAAACATAATGAACCAATGAAAATCAAACACAAAAGTAAAAATAGCAGAATTTTTTCCTTCTTTTTCTGCATCTCTCCTTCTCTGAAGAAGCTTTAATAAAAGTCAAGCATGTTAGATTGATAAATGTTTCTGATTTTTTCTTTATCTGATCATCAAATGAATATTATTCCTATAATTCTTAAAATATTATATTGAATATAAGCACTTAAAATTTTTTCCTGAAAAAGACATAACCTAATTTGTAATAAACAATGAATAACATAACATTAGTTCAAAATTCTAAATAGTTTGTTATTATGAAACACATGTGCTGAAAAATATTTGAGAATAAATCTGAAGTTGAAATTACAATAAACGATGGTTTGAAAAATTTAAAAAGAGCACGAGCATCCACAGTGTAGTGAGACATGGAGTGGCTGCGAGCTTTGAAAAAGTTGCCTTGTTTAAGAGGTGTTTTGAAGTGACTGAAGATACAAACCTAACCCTAGGAGAATTTTGGAAGGATCACTTCAATATCCTAAGTTGCTTAAATCTCATTGATTTAGCCTAGGAAGGAGTCACAGTGATATATTTATTTACATTATTTGTGTATAATCTTTAAAAAAAAGTACTTTAATTTTGCATAAAATACGATTTTATTGATTTTTTATTCAGTATGTTTTAGGCTTGGTTTTCTTTCCATTTTTTCCCGTTTTTCTCCTTCATTTCATTCATTCTCTCTTTATTATTATATTTCTTTACTCATTCACATTTTACTTTTTTTACAATTGATTCTTTATGTTTTATATATTTCTTGTCTTTTTTTTTTAATTTTATTCTTAATTTTGTACTTTCTTTATTTTCTTTCTTATTTTTCTTTTCTTCCATATTTCTTTTTTATTTTCTGTATTTTTTTCTTCATTCTTTCCTATCCCATTTCCTTTACTGATATTTCTGCCTCTTTTCTTCTCATGTATACTCCATTACACTTTTCTTACTTCTGATTTTCATTTCTGTTCTTTTTACTTTATAGCTCAAAGCACATCCACAAGTAAGTCTCTAAAGAGAACTAAATCGTTCCAATCCTGATTCCAGTCACAAGAACCAAAAATGGACTTTAGAGAATCTTTTCCACTTACTTATTTCAAACAACACATCAAAAAGTATGAGGACAATTCTCTTGAGTCACATATATAATTGACTATCAAGGACATGATCTTTCTACCTGAAGGCAATCAGATAATGGTTTTGTATCTCATGGCATCCAGTCACAAAATGTGTCTCTTATGGACACTGCCTTTTAACTTTGATATTCTTTGATTTTCCTTTTTTTGTAAAATCCAGATTGTAAAGTTATAGACAGAAAAACATTTGTTATAATCTTAAAGAACTGGCTTAGATATGCTAAGTTCAATTCTAACATTAAACTCAAAACTTCTGAAGTCTTTTTTCAGTTTTCCTTCAATTTAATTTATAATTTCTGTCTAGAAAGGTTCCTGCCAGTTAATATTAACAGAACAGGGAAAACTTGAATATATAACTCTTGATACAATATCCACCTATCCCAGCATCAATTTCATTTTTCCAGCACAGTCTGCAAAGACCACTTTTGTGGATCACCATCAGCTGGTTCCTTGTATTCTCCTTAATCTTATCCAGGATTTAAAATCTCCTTTTCAACAAGGATTTTAGCTTTGGGGAAAAACAGAAAATGCATCTGGATTGTAGGGGTGTGCTGAAAAACCTAGGTGATGCAGTGTAGAAGGGCTGAAAGATCTGTTATGCAATGAAGGTAGGCTGAATAACATGGGTGATTCAGTATAGGGTGGCTGAAAAATGGGTGATCTGATGTAGGAGGGCTGAAAGATTTAGGTGGTAAAATGTTCTTAAGCTGAAAATCTTGATAAGATGCAATGTAGGATGGCTGAACAAATTGTTGATGCCATGTAGGTAGGCTGAAAGGCCTGGAAGATGGAATGTAGAAAGGCTGAAAGATTTAAGTGATGAAATGTAAGTAGGTTCAAAGGCCTGGGAGATGCAATGTAGGTAGACCAAAACACCTGAGTGATGCCATGTAAGAATGGTGAGGTAATGTAGGTATTCTAAAATGCCTGGAAGATGGAATGTAGAAAAGCTGAAAGGCTTGAGTGATGCAATGTAGGTAGGTTCAAAGATCTGAGTGATGCCATGTAAGAAGGGTGATGTAATGTAGGTAGACTGAAAGTCTTAAAAGATGCAATGTAAGAGGTATGCAATTTAGACAGGTGAGGTGATGCAATTCAAATACTCTACAAAGTCCTGTTTTTGATTCACCATTGGCTGCCTCACTGCATTCTACTTAATCTTATCTAGTATTTAAAATTTCTTCCTTTTCAACAATGATTTTAGCTTTAGGAAAATACTGAAGTTGCAAGATGGTAACTCTTATCTCTAGGACTGTTGAAAGACATTGCTGATGCAATGTTTTGCTAAAAGATATTTCATGAAATGTGAAGAATGAGCTATCAAGAGTTTAGGGTCACAGACTCAGCAGCATAGGCATTGCTGTTGAGGTTTTGTTGCAAGTAGCTTTTTATGGGTTGGTGTTGCTAGCCCTACACCAAACCAGTTTGGAATTCAGAGACTAAGTGCCAGCCAAGGCAAGAACCCGGTCTACTTTGCTATTAAGCTGTAGAAGAAGAGAGAAAGGTGGATTTCTACTTTTCTGAGGGTGTCAGTGAATTCAACAACTAGGGTTTGAACTCAACTTATCAAGCCCATTTCTATGTTAGCCACTATGCTAGGCACGGATACTTATATCGCCCACTGAATTTTCTAATTCTTTGGCTGTCATTTGCAATTTCCCTTGATTGTATTCTGTATGGATAAAACATTTTCACTTATTTTGCTTGTTGAAAGCTTTTTTAGAATATGAGTCCCTTTCTGTTGATTCCCATGCAAATTTTAAGCATTAATATCAAATATTAATTATCATTAATTATTCAAATATTTTCCCAATCTTCAAAGCAACTTTCTGTATACTTGTTATGAATCCAGCGATCACACAGTACAAAAACGCACTCAATGACATTGCGCATATGACTGAGTAACACACACCATCCTTTTGAAAAAGTGTCTGTTTACACAGGCAAAGATCTTCTAGGGTTATTGTCAAATTACATCAACATCTAACCTGTTCATGAGATATTCTAATTTGTCTCTTTCTTTTCCTCTCTCTCTATCTCTCTCTCTCTCTCTAAATATATATATATATATATATATATATATATATATATATATATATATATATATATATATATATATATTTAAAGATTATACACAAATAATTTAAATAAATATATCACTGTGACTCATTCCAAGGCTTAATCAATGAGATTTAAGTAATTTAGGATATTGAAGTGATCCTTCCAAAATTCTCCTAGGGTCAGGTTTGTATCTTCAGTCACTTCAAAATACCTCTTAAACAAGGCAACTTTTCCAAAGCTCGCAGCCACTCCATGTTTCACTACACTGTAGATGCTCATGCTCTTTTTAAATTTTTTGAACCATCTTCGGCTTGTCTTAAATGCATATTCATCTTCAGAAGACATGCCTGGTATTTTTCTGATAAGATCCACGTACAGTGCCCTGGCCTTTGCTCATGTAATATCTTCAGACACAGAATCACCTTATAGCTGCCTCTCATTCATCCATGTCAACAACAACTCAGCATCTTTTAGTGCTTTTGGACGATGCTTGTTAATTATGCTAACATCAAGCTTTTTCTTTTTATTTCTATCTTGTTCTTTAAGATAGTGAAAATTATTGATGCAGCATGTTCATATAGATTGGTATGGTCAAAAACACGGGTACCTTCTTTGTGTTTCTGTATGATTTCCTTCTTCATTTGCACAGATATTTTCCACTCTTGTTAGTAGCAAGCAGCTTGGACTAACATTTTCCACTCACATGAAGTGGAAAGATTATATTGAATCAATTGCTATGTCTGCTACCAGGTCAAAGAATGGCTTATCAATTTTAACACCTTCAAAATGAAACTGCTCTCTTTTAATTGTCTAAGAAAACATTTTTTCCCTTCCATCAGCATGGCTGATGCTAACCTCTAGGATAGTGACTACTTGTGAATTCTCAGATGTCAGTTTTCCACTGACATGAAGTGGAAACATTATATTAAATCAATTGCTAGGTCTGCTGCAAGTAATGTTGGCTCAATATGTTGTGTTAGATAACTTTTCTCACCAGAAATTATCTTATATATTTATAGGTCTACCATTCTTCTATATTCAGAATATTGCTACTGGTGATTCTCTTATGTCTTTAGTGATTCTTGATAAAATCCACAATATTATTGGTCCTAACCTGACATCTCAGCTTCAGTCACTTTCCCACCACTATAATGTAGCTTACCTGTGCCTTTTCTATAAATATTTTAATGATAATTGTTCTTTCTTTCCTCTTTGTTACTTTATGAATTTAAGTGCAAAACTTGGTTGGCAGCAAGGTTTCTTCATTTTACAGTTGAAATGGCTAAAGATGTAACCATAAGTTCTATGCTAACAGTTTCTTCTATCACACTTCTCGCTTGTGGAACTCTCATGCAGCTTCTTGCTTTCCAGTTACCTTCAATCTTCAAAACTTTAAATGCAATGACAATCATTATCTTTTGTCTCCTTAATTCTTGTTCTTTTATTGTTCTCACTCTTTTCTTTTACTCATATTGTCTTACACTCAGTAACCCCCTTGCATCTTAGTAGCTTAATTGCCTTGATTGGGGTAAAAATTTTAAAAATAAATTATATAATATATATATATATATATATATATATATATATATATATATATGTGAAAAATTTCAGCTAGATTATAATTGTGAAAGGTAAATATGAATAAAACAAAAGGAAAATTTGTCCTCTGCCTTGACAAAGTCCCTCTGAGGATGAAAGGCATCAACTAAGATAAGTTTTCCTTTAGTCTTTATTCATATTTATTAAGTTGAGTCATTAGTCATTTCCATTTTGGAAACCAATTGTAATTATGAATGTATCATCCTAACTAATAATCATACACGTGGCAATTAAAAATAAATTTAGAGAATACTGACATACCGTAATTTTAGCATAGCAGTGATAGTATACACAGTGTATAAATGTAAAAATGGTATATTCCTCCGTAATATTAGAAATTGATAGGTTTGTTCTACCCAGTGTGGCAAATTCAACAACCAAATACTTTTCTTGATCATTACAAAATGCTTTGATGGAGAAAATTTTCTCTAATGAAAATCAAATTCAAGAGTTTGTCAAAAGCTTTTTTTGCATCAAAACTCAGCTAATTTTGCTCAAACTGTATCTAAGAGCTGCTTGATAAATGATAATATGTAATTGTAAATAATGCTAAATATATAATTGAATAAAATATAATTGTACTTTATTTTTTGAATAATAAAGATGATAAACAAATTATTTATGAGTCAACATAATATATATATATATATATATATTATAAATTAATTGATTTAAAATATGTTTTTTTCGCTGCACATTTCTAACCATGTTTCAAATATATATATATATATATATATATATATATATATATATATATATATATATATATAAAAAGGGACATTGAAGACAACATCCAGACTGATTCATGCTTAAATGCAATTGTCAACCTCAACAGCAATATCTATCATGGGTAATTTGTCAGTCTAAACTCTGTTTTGAATATCTTACCTGCCCATTTTCACATTTTATGAAATATCTTTTAGCAAAATATTGCATCAGCAATGTCTCGCAGCAGTCCTAGAGATGAGAGTTAACTTCCTGTAAGGCATTTTGTCCCAATAATTCTACTTATTTGATAATTTAGTAAGAAATCCCGGTCCGAAATGTTCTAGAAAAAAAACTAGAAAAATGGAAAATTGAATGTCTTTGACTAGATGCGAGGGTGTCTCATCAGTATCCTAACGATGTTGTGACAGTATCCTTTTGCTTGATATATTGTCTGAAAGCGGAATTGTTTTTCGCCATTCCATCTCTTTCGAAAACTTATTGAAAGCATATCTCCCTAGCCCAGTACTTGGTGGGGGCCGAGGATTGGCGATGATTCCCCCTCCACCACCAGGTCGACGCTTGGACACAAAGGTAAGCCCGATATTCAGTCACTATCATCATGACGATGTAGGCAGTCACCCACTTGTTGGCCCATGTGTGTATCGTTTCGCTCTAGCTGAATGCATTTACATTTTTCATTTTTATTTTTTTTTTTCTCGTTTTTTTAAATTTTTATTTTCCCTCCCCTCCTCCTCCCTCCCTCCCCTACTGAAAGGCATTTTGTCCCAATAATTCTACTTATTTGATAATTTAGTAAGAAATCCCGGTCCAAAATGTTCTAGAAAAAAACTAGAAAAATGGAAAATTGAATGTCTTTGACTGAATGTGATAATAAATCTGGTAACTGTATTTTCAATTTCTTTTAGAATAGACAATGGGACTTATACTATGTTAAAACTTAATGTGATAGGTATAGCCAACTGTGAACCAGGACTCCTTACCTGTTATCTCCCCCTCCAATCCTTCCCTCTGTTTTGTGTCGTCCTTTTTTTGTGTTATCTGTAATAGGGTAGGTAGTCCCTTCTACCGCCCGGTCAAACTCCTCCCCTTCTATTGGACATGAGTAGAGGCTTACACCTTGTTGCTTGTCTAGGAAGGGTTCCCGGTTCTGTCTTCTCTCTCCAGCCTCTGTATTAGTGCAGGTCTGTTTCTCCCGTGATGCGTGCAGTCTGTGGCAACATCTCTTCATTCTGAGGGTACCACGGCTGACAGTTCTCTGGTTGCTATTTCCGACTGGTAGTTAGGCCCCTAACTCTTGCGTAAGCGTCTGAGCGGCTGCTCTGATCAACAGTTGTATAATACCGGGGTGTTTGTAATTGCCATGTCGCGCGTGGAAAGGTTTCCCTGCAGTCACCTCGGTGGGCAGCCCTGAGGCCACATAATGATGCGGATTTTTGCCAACTCCTCTCTGCCGCGTCCACGGTGAAACTGTCTGTTTTTTTCTCTTACCTCGGGCCTTCTCTTCTTTGCAAATAAATCCAACATGAGTTACAAAAACCGAAAGATTTACCCTAAACCAGCCTCTCAGAAACCACCTAAACCCCTCAACATTTCGTTCTCCAACATCGGGGCATTAGGACAAACTTCTACAGTCTGGAATCTTTCCTCACTGCAAACAGCCCCGGATGTACTGGCTCTCTGAGACAAACCTTGTCTCATCTATCCCTCTTCTGATCTCTCTCGATCCCGGAGGCTCAGAAGCGAATATGCAATATGGTTGGCCCTGCCCTGGCGTCTCGTCTGATCACTTTCTCACAGGCGTGCCGTCGCCTCCCTCTGTCTGTTCTATAAATATTTTCATGGAAATTGCTCGAGGAACTGCATTCGCTGGTTCCCAAACTTCATGAGTTCAAGCGCCCTATGAGGCTGGCATCCTGCTCTCACCCCTTCACTGTCAAACTCCTAAATGTAGCCGTCTCTTCTACTCTAATAGCTTCATGTTTCGCACCTCTCGCCTGTGGAACTCTCTTCCCTTCTCCTGTTTCCCTGAAGTTATAATCTCCAGCTATTCAAGTGTAATGTCAATCGACATCTCAGTTGCCTTAATCTATCTACTGCCCTCATCCTTTCTTCTATCACTCCTATCTGATCTTCCTATTTTCTGTAACCCCTTGCATCCTAGTGGCTCCCCGCCTTGCTTGGGGTGAAATGCTTTAAAAAAAAAAAAAAAAAAAAGACTGTCACCTTTGGCTGTTGACTTCAATGTCACTTTTATATTTATAAATGCTCTATCCCTGATATTGAGCACTTTAACCCATAAATATAGCATACCGTAAAACTATATTTTATCCTATATATATATTTTTTTTTTATTTATTTTTTTTTTTTTTAAGCATTTCACCCCAAGCAAGGCAGGAAGCCACTAGGACGCAAGGGGTTACAGAAAATTTAGAGCAAGATCAGATAGGAGTGATAGAAGAAAGGATGAGGGTAGGATAGATCAAGTCAACTGAGATGTCGATTGACATTACACCTGAATAGTTGGAGATTATAGCTCACAAGAAAACAGGAGAAGAGAAGGAGTTCCACAGGCAAGAGGTGTGAGACATGAAGCTATTAGAGTAGAAGAGACGGTTACATTTAGGAGTTTCTGACAGTGAAGGGATGAGGGATGCCAGCCTTTGTAGGGCACTTGAACTCATGACGTCTGGGGAACCAGCGAATGCAGCTCCTTGGAGCAATTTCCATGAAAGTATTTATAGAACAGACAGAGGGAGGCGACGGCGCGTCTGAGAAAGTGACTGTAGACGAGACACCAGGGCATGGCACAACCACATTGTATATCCACCTCTGGAGCCTATCAAGAACCTTGAGGCAAACAGAAGGGCACCAGACCATATATGGCAGCAATACTCCATGCAAGGGCGAATTGTGGATTTGTAGATCTGGAGGATCGACTCCGGGAGAAAAAACTTCCTAAGCGCGCCTCAGGGAGCCAACTTTCCTTGCAGTGGATGAGGCAATTGACTCGATGTATTTATTCCATCTCAGGTCAGCAGTCAACGTGAGACCGAGAAACCGCAGAGAGTTGCTCTCGAGAAGTTGAGCGTCAGACATTCTAATGGAGGAAGGGAAGGCTCTCTGTGGTGATTAATAGAGAGCAGTTTGTCTTTAGAAGCGTTGAAGTTGACCAGCGAATTCATGCCCCAGTTCACAATCGATTGGAGGTCCTTTTTCGAGACGACGGCCAGGTGAGTTTTGTCAGCGAGACTAGATTTGTTTTTGAGGCAGGAATAAATTGTGGTGTCGTCCACGTAGATGCCAACTTGGGAAGTTATGTCATCAGGAAGGTCATTTATGTAGATAAGGAATAGAGTGGGGCCTAGGATGGAGCCTTGAGGAACACCTGCGTTCGTGGGATAGGAACTGGAGGAGAATCTGTTGAGAACGACCTTCAATTCACGGTTTGACAGGAATGATTGTATTAGGTTATATAATCGACCTGAAATGCCATAACCTGGAGCTTGCGAAGAAGGCCGGCATGCCAAACCCTATCAAATGCTTTGGAGATATCTAGTGCTTTTTGGCTCGGGCTTCCCCGTTATTTTGGAGAGATCGGTAGACTGTTTCAGTGATGGCTGTAAGCACATCGGCTGTAGATTGGGCAAAGCGGAAACCATATTGCTTGTCTGAGAGCAGATTATGGGATGTGAGGTGGTTAACCACCCGGTATTGATTAGAGCTTCGAAGATTTTTGAAGAGGGAAGGAGACTGATAGGATGGTAGTTGGAAGGGTCAGAGGGGTCGCCGGAGTTCTTGAAGACAGGAACAATCGAAGAGGACTTCCAGCAGTCAGGAAAACAAGATTCCTTGAGGCAGTAGTTGTATAGTTTCGAAAGGGCAGGCCCCAGTTCAGGCGTGCATTTCTTCAGGACAATGGCTGGTATCCCGTCTCCACCACCAGCTTTGTTGGGATCTAAATTAGAGATAACGCCCAGTACCAAAGATGGGGTTATGTTTAATCCACTCAATATGGCCTCAGTTCTAAGAGGGAAGTCAGGTATGGGTACACCAGAAGGTACACGTCAGTTGAATGAAAATTTCGAGCAAAGCATTCAGCCTTGTCGGTAGAGGAGGTCAGGACTTGAACTGGTTGAATAAAGGAGGTATAGAGGGTTTGAAATTGTTCAATACGCTCTTGCAGAGACGCCAATAATCTTTGGAGCCAAATTTGCGAGATGCAATCGTTCCTTCATTCGAGCCGCAAATAGTGACTTAGCATCAGTGAGGACACGCTTACATTCGTTACGGGCAGAGGCAAAGAGACGTCTATTGCAGTCAGACATGTCACTACGGTAGAGGTGGAAGTAGTGGTTCCTATGGGCGATGGCGGAGAACCAGGGGGAGGAGCGCGACTTGACCCTATATTTCCTTGATGGGATGAAAGCGTCGATTCCAGCTTTAACCCAGGAAGAGACCTCAGAAGCACATTCTTGGACGGGGAGCTTAAAGACTCCATCCCAGGGGACATCGCGGAGGAAATCACAGAACACCTCCCAGTCAGCTCGTTGATAGTAGAACAAAGTTCTAGTGGTAGGAGGTTCTTTATAGGGGGTGGAGTTAAAGGAGATGTTAACCGATACTACTGCATGATCAGAGTTACCAAAAGGGCAGAGTTACCAAGGCGCTGCAGGATTCGGGGATGGAGGTAAAGCACAGGTCGAGAAGAGAGGCTTTACCTTCCCGGTAGAAGGCAAAACGAGTGGGGAAGTTAACTATCTGTGTGAGGGAATGGGAGATTGAAAAATTAAGTGTTTGAATGCCTGCATGGTCAGTAGTAGCATTCTTAAGCCACAAGGTGCGATGGGCGTTAAAGTCACTAAACACAAAAATGTGAGCAAACGGGTGGAGGGAGAGAGCCTTGTCTATGTTGTCAGAAATGCTATCAAGTATCTCACAGTCTTGAGAGGATGGAGAGCGGTAAAGGAAGAAGAGATAGCTTACCGCATTGAGGAGAGAGAGTCGGAGACACATGTATGACTGGTCAGGCGATTCGAGAGAGGACTCTCTGGCCAGAGGGAGATGTTCCTTGACATAGACACCAAGACCATGCATGTGGGTTAGAGAGTCTTTTCTGAGGAGAGGAAGATAGCCGGGGATCGAGAGATCAGAAGAGGGGATAGATGAGACAAGGTTTGTCTCATGGAGGGCCAGTATATCCGGTTCGTTTGCAGTGAGGAAAGATTCCAGACTGCAGAAGTTTGTCCTAATGCCCCGGATGTTGGAGAAAGAAATGTTGAGGGGTTTAGGTGGTTTTTGAGAGGCTGGTTTAGGGTTAATCTTTCGGTTTTTGTAACTCATGTTGAATTTTGTTTTGTAAGATGAGAAGGCCCAGTAAAAGAAACAGACAGTTTCGACCGTGACTTGGCAGAGAGGAGTTGGCAAAATCTGCGTCATGATGTGGCCTCAGGGCTGCCCACCGGAGGTGATAGCAGGGACACCTTTCCATGCACGACATGGCACTACAAACACCCGGTATTATACAACTGTTGATCAGAGCGGCCGCTCAAAACGCTTACTTTAAGAGTTAGGGCTCCTAACTACCAGTCGGAAATAGCAACCAGAGAACTGTCAGCCGTGTACCCTCCAAATGAAGAGGTGATGCCACAGACTGCACGCATCACGGGAGAAACAGAGCTGCACTAATACAGAGGCCGGAGAGAGAAACAGTACCGGGAACCCCTTCCTAGACAAGAAACAAGGTGTAAGCGTCTATTCATGTCCAATAGAAATGGGAGGAGTGTTGACTGAGCGGTAGAAGAGACTACCTACTCCTATTACGGATAACACAAAAGAAACAACGACAAAAACAGAGGGAAGGATTGGAGGGGGAGATAACAGGTAAGGAGTCCTGGTTCACAGTTGGCTATACCCTATCACATTAAGTTTTAACTTAGTATAAGTCCCATTGTCTATTCTAAAAAGAAATTGAAAATACGGTTACTCGGATTTATTATCGCATCGAGTCAATTTTTTCCGTTCCTTTTTCTTTTCTTTTTTTTTTTAACTTTCGAACCGGGATTTCTTACTAAACTATCAAATAAAGAGAATCATTGGGACAAAATGCCTTTGAGTTTGGGGGGGGGGGGGAAATAGAAAATTTAAAAAACGAAAAGAACAAAAAAAAAACAAAAAAAAAACAAACAAAGAAAAATGTAAATGTGTTTCTGCTAGAGCGAAACTATACTCACATGGGCCAGCAAGTGGTTGTCTACCTTCTTCCCTATGATGGTGACTGAATATACGGCTTACCTTATGTCCAAGCATCGACCTGGTTGGTGGGGGGAGTCAACGGCCAATCCTCCGCCTCACCAAGTACCAAATATATATATATATATATATATATACACACACACACAGATATATATATGTGTATATATACATATATATATATACACACACACACACACACACACACACACATTATATATATATATAGACATATAATTGTGTATTTGGGCAACAATCATTCTTTTATACAAGTTTCATTAAAAACAATTGACATGGTACTGTGGTTAAGTTTTTATTTAATTTTTCATGTGTTCTTATAATTTTTTTTTTCTTTTCTGGATGCAAATTATAAAGAAATTGTCCAAATGTTTGTATTTATGCAAAATGATGTATATGATGATGATGATGATGACAGTGCTGGTTGTGTTGGTTGTGTATACAATGATCAATGATGATGATGATGAGAACAACAGTAGTGGTGGTGGTAGTGTACACATGGTGATGATGATGACAGTGATGGTTGTGGTATACACAATGATTATATTAATGGTGATGATGATGATAACGACAAAAGTGGTGGTGGTGGTATACACAGTGTTGGCATAGATGAATGAGAGGCAGCTATGATGATGATGATGACAGTGGTGGTGATGGTGTATACAATGATGATTATGCTAATGGTGATGACTGTGATGATGATGTTGATGATGATGATAATGACAATAGTGGTGGTGGGTGTGGTGGTGGTGTACACAGTGATGATGATGGTGGTTTGTTGTAATTTTGGAGTTAATAATGCTGCTGCTGCTTCTGCTGCTGCTGCTGCTGCTGCTGCTGCTGCTGCTGATGATGATGATGATGATGATGATGATGATGATGATGATGGTGGTAATGGTGGTATTGGTGGTGATAAATGATACCCTACTCTTCATTCTGTGCAGAATTATAAAATCTCTAAATGGGTTCCTCTCCCAAAATAACACCAGAAGCAACAAACCACTGAAAGTCATGGAAGTTTCACTCACTTTACACACTTTTGGTGCATCAGTAAAGCTTCCTTTTTATTTCTTCTACCTTTTTTTTTACCCCAAGAATAATGATTCTTCTCAAGAAATGGTAGCTTAAATTCAAAAAACATATGGGTCTTTCCTCCCTTGCATTAAAGGCAAGTGGAAACAGTTACTTGGCAATTACTGTTTTTCAAGTTGGCATTTAAGAAGAAAACACAAATTTTATACAAAAAAAAAGAAGTAAAAACAAAGCTAATGAAGCAAAGGCTCAAGGGATAGCAAGGGAAGCATTTCAGACATGTTTCTTTTGTTCATTCTCTTTCTGGGTTATGCATATGAAGAAAAGGATGGAGAATACATCAAAATTCAATTAGAATTTGGAGAAAAAGTGAAATGATAGAAAGGGTAAATGTTGCCTGCTAAAAAATGGCAGGTAGTTGAATAAAAAATAATGACAGTGAATGAAAATATGGAAAAAAGTTTTGATTGAAATACAAATACTGGAAAGTAGGGTTTTACAAAGAAGAAATTGAATGAATGACAAAACATAAATTAAAAATTAAGAAAAAAAAACATAGAAGAAATGAAAGTAGGAATAAGTAAAATAAAAAAATGAAAAAGATCATAAATAAAACAAAGTAGAAAATCCAGAAAGAAAAAAAGAATGAAAGAAAAAAAGAATGAAAGAGAAATATAAAAAGAAAAACTGTAATGAAAAGAATAAAAAAAAACACAATAAAGATAAAATAATTTGATGTGAAGAAATTTAACAGAAAAATGACAAAGAAATAAAGAAGAGAAAAACACTCATAAAAGCAGAAATTATAAAATTTAAAGCAAATGGATAAGAAAGGTTGAAAGAAATGAAATTGGAAAGGAAATCAAAATAGTTAAATAATTAATTTAAATGTAAAATATTCTGGTTTATTTAATCCTGCCAACTCTGAAATAAAATAATAAATCTGTACTTTCAACTTGTAAGTAGAAGCCATTAAAATTGTATCCAATTTAAAACATGAATGTATCTAAATATTTAATTTTTATGTGTCAGATGTGATTGTTCTGGCTATTTAGCCCCATTGAGTATTAGGATACCTGCAATGATCCATCAGTACTATAAAATGTTATCATGAGATATCAGTAGGCTTTTTATATAATAGCATGCAGATATCTAAAATAATAACTTTATACTCACTTAATTGTTGGAGAATTTGGAAAATGTTTTTCATTGAATGGTGAATTTATCTGATCAGATAGGATTAAGAAAATAAAATGTATGCAATAACTCATAACTTTATTTATGATTTGCTTTTTTTAGATCAAAACATCATGTTTAAAAAATAATGACAGAAAAAGGTACTTATTTTATGCATTGTATCCTTTCAGAGTGTAGATGATCATGACTATCGACAACTTCCAACATTTTGTAACTTTAAACATTGTTTTTCCCTTACTATCTCTTCCAGCCACTATTTTGACATACATTTACACATTAATAATTAGATAAGTTTATTCAATGTTTTTCTCTACTTATTTTGCTTTCAATCTCTCCTGAAATTCAAATTCATTAAACCTTTTTTGGTCATTTTTTCTCAGAAGTTTCAATTACTTCTTATTCTATGCACAAATGTCCTTTTTGTTCTTATTTTCCTTGAAACTTCCTCATTGTTCCTATATTCCACCCATATCTTTCTATAGAGCCACATTTCTTCAAGTCTCTTCTTCATCTGTGTAGAAATTGCTCAGCATTCACTGCCATATAAAAGCATTGATATTACATAGTCCAGCATGCTTTTCTCTGTTTCTAACAATTTTTTCCAGTTTGTTAGTAGTTTGTTTAATTTTAAGAAGGCATATTTTACTATCCCAATGCACCTTTGGTTATCAGTGTCACATTTACCATCTTCTGTTAAAACACTTTCTAGATATTTAAATTGTTATACTTGCTAGACTCTGACATCTCCAGTTCATAGTTTACACCACAGATTCTGAATTCTTACAGTTGATGTTTAATCCTTTCTTCTTTTTTTTTAATCATTTCACACCAAGCAAGGCAGGAATGCCACTGATATGCAGGGGGTTACAGAGAATAAAGGTGAGAGAAAATACTCAGTATAGTGGGGATGGAGGAAAGGATAAAAGATGAATGGAATTCAAGAAGATAGAAGATGGCGATTGATATTGCATTTAAATTTTTGATGATTGTAGTTTTCAGGGAAGTAAATAAATAAAATAGAATTCCAGAGGTGAGAAATGCCTGAAACTTTTGGAGTAGAAGTGGTGGTTACATTTAACTATTTCAATAGTAAAATGGTGGTACCTAGATGCCAATTGAGTAGCACACTTAAATTCACATTGATGGGCACCAAGGAAAAGAGCAATTACCATGAAAATATATGTAGAAAAGACAGGGGGAAGCCTTCTATTATTAGATTTTTTTTTTTAACAATCTAAAACGTAACATAAATTAAGTTTTTATATACACTAAAATTTACTAAGAGCTACAAAAGACAGGAAAATGTGGATAGCCATAATAACCAACATCCTGAGGAAGCACAGCACATAGAAGAAGAAGTCGTATTATTTGATATGCATATAGTGGATATCAGTACAGAGGGTAGAATTAGCAAGTGAAGTTCAAATTTTGGTCAATTTTAATGAATTCATTTTTACACAAATACCTGTGGCAAATGTATGAATCCATCTCCTTTCCTATCTATTATTGGGTTAATTAGTAAGTTATTGGGCTCTCTTAACCTTGGTTGGCAGCCAGTCTAGGAGGACGACATTTCTGAATTCAAATCTAGTTGGGTTTCTCTCTGTGTTAACCTACTTGCTACAAAAACCACAGCAGCATCGCCAAGTGTAGTGAGGCCTTATTGTCCACAGCAGAATCTAATGGTACTAAGAAGAAAGAGTATAGATAGTAGTATCATGACATTTTGTTTTATTAAATGAAATATGGTCAACCAGTATTGATTTTGACTAGTATTTCTTTCATCATAATAATTGCAATAAAAAATGATTAAATTTTCAACATGAAAGAAATACTTGTTAAAAATTAAGACTGGTTAAAAATTCAGTTTACTCAAAACTTTAAAACTGCTTGAAGTTGTTATTTTTTAATAATATGACGAGAATATTTTAAAATTGCTATGAGATCATTTTCGATTATTGCTTGTTATCGGTTATTATTAACATTTCCATTAATCTAGAACAAACAACAATCTTCTTAATTGTTATAATTCAAAGATGCTATACAAAACTAATGCTCTCTCTCCATCTCATTCTCACTCTCTCTCTCTCTCTCTCTCCTTTTTATGGCAAATTCAATCATGCTACAGAGAAATTATTGTAGCACTTATTTTATCCCATAATTATTACCACTTATATTCTTACTGTTAACATTGCATTATATACTTCTCAAATTATATACATCATTATCACTAATAGGAATTATGATAACATAATATATTGTACGATTATAAGAACTGTATTGCTAAAGCATATTATTAAGAGTGTTAGATTCATCACTCTTTTCCTATATATATATATATATATATATATATAGATAGATAGATAGATAGATAGATAGATATAGGTAGATAGATTATGATAACAATAATTGTTATTGACAGTTTGTCAGAAGACATGATTTAAGTGTTTTCTAGATTTATTCATCTATTCTCTTTTGTCTTATTTTTATGTCATTCATTTTTCATCTGGTTAGTCTCTCGTAATAACTTTGTGCTACTTTATTTGTCACAAAAGTAAAGTTAAATTTGTCAATTAAACTGCACTGTTTTAAAATTCACAATTTGATAAAAAAATAGTCTGTCTGTTCTTCACATAGTTAATGTTGAGACGTGTATATCAAAAAGAAATTTAGGGTTTTTAATAAGTAAAAAATAATACACAGAAAGTTTATATAGCTGTAATTTTGCTGGTAATGTTTATTTTTATTATTTAATAAAAAAAAAAGAAATTGCTGTGGTTACAGCAAGAATATTCTTTTTCACAATATTCTTCTTACAATTTCAGATTGTTAATGACTTTAAAAAGGAGTTTTATTTATCATAACATTGTCCAAGATTACTGTTAAAAATGGAATAATTTCACTTACTGTTTCTAAGACTATTCTCTCAGGTGGGACATTTCATTTCAAAAGAATTTAACTTCTGATTCAACTGATGTTAAATATCTCAATCAAAATGGCCAATTCTTCTTGATTATGTTTAAATGCATGTTTTCTTCATAAAGATTAAACTGTCAATATATTGTACTTTAATCACTGGAATAGCCTATTATTCATAATTTGTGTTATGTTGAGATGAACATTTCCTTTATATGTGTGTACCTCAATCTTTGAAGTAGCCAATTATTCAAAATTTGCATTATGTTTAAATGAATGTTTCCAATACAGAAATTAAACCTTCATTATGTTGTAGCTCTGTCATTGAAGCTTTATTAACTTATATCAAATGTAGTCACTGAAAACCTAAATAATGTCTGTAGAAAAAGTGTTGTAATGTGGAAAATAATTCATCACTCACAAGTCTGCATAGACACTTAAACTTTATTGAGCACTGGGCTGTTCCAACTTAGATATGGCAGCAATAGTCTATTTTGGGTCCGATTTGGTTCTTGTAAAGACAGTGTATAGCACTGAGAATCACATACCTACTGGAACAGTACAATGAAGTGCCAATTTTTTCAGCATCTTTGGTAAGAGAATCTATATATGAGTTCTACTTGAGATCTGGGGAGAGCTTGGGTCCCAAAAGATTTTCAAGGTAAGGAACCTTCTTGAGAGACCACCCATCTATCATGATGATTGAAAGTACAGGGTATTTGTGATATAATTGTCTTTGCTTGCTAAATTCCATATTGAAATTCTTTGCTATTGTTGTGAATGTTTTCCTTCAATTGGTGAGTCTGCTTGTGCAATCATTGAGTGAAACCATCTTTACACACACACACTTATACATACATACATAAATATATACAGTACCATATATATATATATATATATATATATATATATATATATATATATATGGTGTACTCTCTTATCATGAACAATAAATGAGGGTCAGCAGTGAATGGTGCCTTTTTAACAGGAGCTATTGTGGAGAAAATCAGGTACAGGAAAGACATTTTATTTGTGCTTTCTTAAGTGAGATACAATCCCAGCCTTGCTGTGGGTGACAAAGCCACATTGACAGATGAAATTTGTTAAAGCAGGATTTTGATGGTGTCTCTGCTTCAGAGGTTGACAAAGTTGATCATGATGCTTCAGACTACTGTCTTCAAAACTCTTTAACTTAATGAAATATATCTTATGCCACTCCTTTCAGTTTGATGCTGGATCATCCCAGGTTTTCAGATCAAAGTTGAGATGTTTCAAGTTGTCTTTAAATTTGTCTTTGTAGCATAATAGTGGACGTCCAACTGAATGCTTGGAGTTTGGTAGTTGTCCATACAGCACCTTTCTTGGAAGCCTATGCTCATCCATTCTCACAAAATGACCAGCCCATGTTGTATATACATATAACATATAATTAATACAAATATAAATTATATATATTTCTAATTAATAGAAATATAAAGTTTGTTACTTAGCTGATTTGTGTTACTTTCAACTCTCTCTCTCTCTCTCTCTCTCTCTCTCTCTCTTTATATATATATATATATATATATATATATATATATATATATATATACATATGACATGGCACTGACTTTTTCATTACTATCTGTAGCAATAGTATACCAAAATGTAAAAAAATGACTGCTGGAAACTAACAAGATGATGATTATTACCATTATTATTATTATTATTATTATTATTATTATTATTATTATCATTCTATGTGCTGTGTTTCTTTAGGTGATCATAGCTCTCCACAACTTCCTATCATTTGTACTTCTTAATAATATTTACCTCCCACTCCTTGCTGTGCTAACAATTTACATAAACTTGTTTGGTAAGTTACATGCTGTTTACCACTTTTGTTCTTGACTATTTTAAATCTTAGAATTTATTTTTTTTAAAGAATGTAAAATTGATTATTATTCTAAAAATTCTGTTCCTCTTGTATGGACAAAAACAAGTACATTTCTTAATGAGCATCACTAACCATGCAAGTAATATTAAGCATAAAATATTTTTGATGACCTGCCAAAACTTTTCTGTTTCAAGTTTCTAAAATTTTGAAAAGTTTTAATACTTTTAAGACAGAATGAAAGTCAGATGTATTTGGGGAATGTGATCATGGAAGGGAATTAATAGATTCTCCCAAATCTTCTTCGACAGAAATAATTCATCATATTTAAAAAAAAAATATTTTTTTAATATTTTCATGTAATGTGTTACCTGTGTGGGTTAATGAAAAAGAACTTCTTAACACACTTAAATTAGGAAAAAAATTGAATTTCACTTAACTGTGATTATTGGACAAAAACTAAATGAAGAAAATAAAACAAGGGAGAAAAAGAAATTGAAAATAGAAAAAAAATGCATGAAATTTTGTGAGGAACAATTATCAATTTTTTGTAAGGATTTTCAAAAAGTATCTTGGCTGCACTAAAAAACAAGCAAATTATTTTTATGATTAAAGCTGACCACAGATGCAAGCTAATAGTTTATTTTTATTTTCAATGTTTTTTTTGCAGTTGAATGTTTGTTTTTATTTGTAATTTTTGCTTTGTTATTTCCCAAACTATTAAAATTAACTTGAAGTTAATAAAAACAGGCATTTTTTTAAAATTATTTTATTTAATATGAACGATTCATTTTTTAGTGAAAGATTTTTATTTTTATATTTTTTGTAAAACAAAATAATTATTTTTCTTGAACTGACATAACATTTTTTTCCCCAGATTTTACTTGAGTGCATCATATCAAATATTTTTTTAATGTTTGATATTTAAAAGCCACAGATGTTTTTGTTTTGTTTTTCTCTTTCTTTCTTTCTTCAAAATCTTCTCCACTGTCACATGTCGACATTATTTTTAAAAAAAGTACGTTGTGCACTAAACGAAAGTTTATCTCCACATTTATTGACAATTTACTTTTAAACTACACATACATGTATACACACACACACACACAAACACATTCACATACACAAAACCACTTGGAGAGACTTACACATAAAAGTGAACATTTACAATCATTTCTTGCTTTTTCTGAAATCACCAACTTGAATAATCTTTTATTGTTCTTTTCTAAGCCAGTTACACTTTGTCTATCATGACCAGACCAGAGAGGAGCAGAATGGGTAGAAGCCCAATGCTGACTATTGTAAGTTCTAAGAAACCATTTTATAAGTCCTATAAAGCCATAAAAATCATTGTAGAAGTTTTATAAAAAAATTAAAACCCTTTTATAAATCTTTAAAACAATTATAACCATTTCTATTTTACAACTCTCATAAAACTATAAAAACTGTTTCTAACTTATAAAATTTCACAAAACCATTAAATCTATTTAATAAGTCTCATCAAACAATTAAAATCATTTCTAGTGTATAACATTCATAAAACTATTAAAACTATTTGTATTTTATAAGTCTCATAACATCAATTACATTTCATTAGCTAGAATCCTTTCTGTGTCTCATAAAACAATTTAAATCATTTCTTTAGTATAAATCTCATAAAACTACTAAAAACATTTCTGTTTTACAAATTTCATAAAGCCATTAAAATTATTTATATTTTATAAGGATGTGCAGTGTGGTATATGAGCAATCAGAGAGCTGAGTTTAAAGTACATAGATGGAGATTCCAAGTTCATAATTTTCAAACACGCCTGTGTTCTTCATCAGCTGATGCAAGAAATAAACACAGAGATGGTGGAGACTATCCAACATTAGTTCTTGAGGCTGGGTAGAGTCTGCTTGTACGTGGAATTGTTAGAAAAAATCTGTCCCCTATTTGATTTCTTGCTGTGCTTTTCTTACTGCAGAAAGAAACATCAGCCTACTGTGGGAAAAAATCTTCTGCCAAATCATACATATATACATAAACACACACACACACACACATATATATATATATATATATATATATATATATATATATATATATATATATATATATATATATATATACCTTAAACCTTTTGTGAAAATAACTTTAGATTTAAAACTGTTATTGGTGGTGATGGGTGGAAGGGGAGTGAGTTGCTGATCATAGAGGAAAAGGGTTATAGGGCCAGGGGTGGGGACAGTATTAGTGTTGAAAGATTTTGTGTGTTAGGATACAGTGTTGGAAGATAGTGAAATTGTCAATAAAAATAAAATGAAAGAGAAAAATAAAAAAGTGAGAGCAAAGAAATAGAACAAAAAAAGGGGCTAAAGAATTATTTTAAGAAAATCATTCTTAGAAAATGGGGGTGCGGAAAAAATAATCTGAAATAAAATAAAAAAAAACAAAATGATAAAAATAAAGATAATGATAATATGAAAAGGGGGAAAAGATACAAAAATAGATGTGTTGTGTATCGAGATAGGATCAGAGTGTAAAAAGGCATTAATGTATTCAGGCATGTTTGGTTAAATAATTTTATGTATGTATGTGCATCTGTGTGTGTATGTGGTGTGTTATTTATCCTTGATAATCCCCACACACACATTGCCTGAAGATACCAAAAGATTGAAACCAAAATAGCAGAATTGACTGTTTTTTAATTTTTATATATATATATATATATATATATATATATATATATATATATATATATATATATATAATAATTCCATATTTGTCATTGTTCCATTCATGGTATTCTCAGCATCTTTCTGGAGAACCACATTTCTGTTACTTCAAGTCTCTTTTTCATCTGTAAAGAGATTGTCCAGCAAAATCATCTAAAATGATTCTAAAGCTTATCCTCTCTAATTTTGGTAATATTCATTTTTTATATCTTCAACATGACATCCTTAAAAAACATGGAACTGCAACCACACTAACAGAGCGAAAGTTATACCTGGTTGATGACCAAGGCAGTTGTATATTCTTGGTATTCAAGCTGAAGTAGAAGCCACAATTTCAAATACTGATTTTCAAAGCTTTGCATGCTTTTCCCAAGGATAAAATTAGTGAAGTACAATTTCTATACTTGTCTTGAACCTGTGAACTCCACATGTAACCTACTTCTACAACATGACGTAACATGATCTTGCTCTAGTTTCAGTAGCAAATAGATTTCAAAAAATGAAGTGACTCATTCTATTCCTTACCAGTTTAAATTCAGATTAGACTGTCTATTTGAGAACCTAGCATGTCCTGTTATTTAATCTATAGCTAAGGATAGAGACATCCCATTCTAACTATTGCTTGTTATGTTCTGTACAACACTCTTTATTTGTTCACAAGTCCCAGTAATTTCAAGATATCTAAAAATTTCTTGAAAAATTTTAAAAAGTACAAATCTTGAATTGTTGTCGGCATCCGTCTATCTTGAGAGACGATGGAGTAGTGCGTTGTGCTACAAGCCTGAGTGGGATACATGGAGAACTAGGGCTGCCCAGATGTCTAGTTCCCCCTCTGGGCTCTGCTAGCAGAGTCCAAAGAAGAGGATAAACCAATACAATTTGGTGCCAGCATGGCTGCAGGAGTTGCCGGAAGGTAGCATAAAGTGCCATCCATCCGCCTGAGGAGCTCCACTCCGGGTTTGAATTCAGAGTTGTCCTTCTCCTAGACCAGTTGCCATCCAAGGCTATAGAACCCAGTCTGTCCTGCTATTTACCCGTAACTGGAGGGAGAAAATGAGGATTCACACCTTTCCCAAAAGGTATTAGCACGTAAGTGAATGTAATGGATTCGACTGGAATTCGAACTCCGCTCTCCGATTCCTCAATCCAAGCCACTATCCATTACTCTGTGCCTCCTCATGTGCTGTGTTCCTCCAGGATGTTGGTTATCATGGCTCTCCACAATTTCCTGTCCTTTGTAGCTCTTAATAACTTCTGTCTTTTTGCCATCTCTCTCAATCTCTACTCCGCTCAAGCGCACCAGATATATTGGGCTTTGCTATAAACCCAGCCAAATTATATGAGGGTAGACAGTCAGGGGCTTCATTGATAGTGAAGGGCAATCACCTCAGCCCAACTTGCACTAGTGTCATCATTTTTTCATGTCAGTGGGATAGGACACCGCTTGCTTGAATACCAAAGTGGCAGTGCCACGATCTGGCTAGCCTGCATCAGGGTAACAACCCAGCCATGTGAATGTTTTCTGTTGCTATGGTTGTCGTCGTTGTCAGCATCCATCTGTCTTGAGAGACAATGGAGTAGCACTAGTGCGCTATGATCCTGGGTGGGATATATGGAGAACTAGGGCTGCCCGGATGTTTAGTTCCCCCTCTCGGCCTTGCTAGCAGAGTCCAAAGAAGAGGATAAACCAATACAGTTTGGTACCAACGCGGCTGCAGGAGTTGCCGGAAGGTAGCATAAAGTGCCGTCCATCTGCCTTAGGGACTCCACTCCAGGTTTGAATTCAGAGTTGTCCTTCTCCTAGACCAGTTGCCATCCAAGGCTATAGAACCCAGTCTGTCCTGCTATTTACTCATAGCTGGAGGGAGAAGAAGAGGATTCAGATCTTTTCCAAGGGTATTAGCACGTAAATGAATGTAATATATTCGACTGGAATTCAAACTCGGCTCTCCGATTACTCAATCCAAGCTGCTATCCATTGCTCCACCGTGCCTCCTCACAAATCTTGAATAATTCTTTTATAATAGAATAAAATATTTAAAAGGAAATGGGTAGGTGTAAAGTAATAGAGATCCAGGTAATTTACTTTGGTTACTGAAGAATGATGCTACAAGTTTATATGAATAAAAAGTATATTCAAATATATTTAAGCAACTCTTGTAAGTGTAAGTATATTCAAATATATTTAAACAATTATTTACATTATTCAGACTATTGTCCTCATCTTTGTCGCCATATTTATTACAATGTTTCAGCCATTGTACACTCCGGCCTTCTTCAGGTGGTTGGAATGTTGAACTGAACCCTTTATTTCACTCACTGAGGTAGACTGTTCTAGTTCCATGTGCCATGTTTTAATGGATGTCAGTTATCAGTTATCTCCTGTTAATTTCCCTCTGAAAGTTCTCCACTGCCTTAACTGGGTATTGAACTCACACTCTTTGGGTCCTCAAGGACACATGGCACAGTGGATAAAAGCATTGGTTAGATCCAGTGACAGGACCCAGGCACATGAGTGTTACTATATGCACCTGTAAATATTGAAAGTTTTATCAGGATAACTACTGAATTGAATATGAACATACTGTACCCAGGTCAAAATTGATAATTCCCTTCAGGTTGTTACAAGTTTATTTTTCAACAATGTCTGTATATATATATATATATTCAATATATATATATATATATATATATATATATATATATATATATATATATATATATATATATATATTATAGCAATAAAAAAAAGGTTAGTATTATTTTACTTTTTCATGATTAAAAGAAAAGTGAAAAATAAAACAAACACAGTCAACGGTTTGGGCCTCACTCAACAGAGCTGGATCGAGGCATTATATATTGCATGAAAATAAAATTAAAAATGATAATTAATATTAATGAAGGCGGAATACACTTTAGAATGAAATTACATTTAGTCTTAACATGCTATTTATTTTTTATTAAAAACCGAAATTGTGCTGTCATCTTTAGCATTGACTCGTTTACCATCTTGAGTCATGGTTGCTCTATATTGCAGATAAAGGTGTTGGAAACAATTTACATTCAGTCCAGACTCTGTAAACAGAGGGAGTGTCTGTTAGGACTAAACACAATTTCAATTTAAGGTGTATTCTGCCTTCATTAATATTACATATTGTTTTTTATTTTATTTTCTTGCAATATATAATCCCTCAATTCATGTCTGTTGAGTGACAGTGAAACTGATCAGCTGTGTTTGTTTTATTTTTTGCTTTTCTTTTTAATCATGAAAAGTAAAATAAGTCTAACCGTTTTTATTGCTATAATAAAATTCTGTACCCTGCAGAAAATTATATATATATATATATATATATATATATATATATATATACTATAAATATATATGTATAAATGTTATAATACATTGCTCTTCAACTATGAATTAACCTCTCCTGGCTACTGGTGCCTTTTGTATAGAAAACATTAAAATTTCTCTTTCTCTCTGCTGTGCAACAATAGCGTATGGGTAGGATCCCTGACTGATGTTTCAATCCCGGCTTGAACCACTCAGATGTCTAACACAACGAAGATCTGTGATACAACAAAACAGTCTGTCTGTGGATGACTATATATATATATATATATATATATATATATATATATATGTGTGTGTGTGTGTGTGTGTGTGTGTGTGTGTGTTTATGTAAGTAAGTTTTTAAGTGAAAATATAGCATTTTAATTTCCAGCATTCTAACATATCTTAATATCTTTAATCATTTATATAAATACCAGTTGAGGATCTACTAAAATTTGTATTTGTTTAAATTTTCAGGTAAAATAATGTTAGAAAATCATTTGGTGCACTTTTTGTCCCTGAGTTTTTTTCTTTAATATGTACCAATACATACCTATGTTAGCACCTGGGTGCATGTATGTGGAGGGCCGTGTGTGTGTGTGAAGTGAACTTGTACAAAGCTCACAGCTGGTTCTAAGTACTATCCATTAGGAACTTGGATAACTAATGGGTAATTTCATCTGGTGCCTGCATGAGAAGTGTAAAGTGAAAGTGAAAGTAAAGTTAAATAAGAAAAGGCAAGAAACAATAAGAATCAATGATTAACAGAAAAAATAGGTGTAATAGCTAATAGAAAAAGTAAAATCAGGAATAAATAATTGGTGCTAGGCAAGAAAAAGGAAGGGTGTGAGTAAAGTTAAAGAAAGAAAGCAAGAAGGATTATTGGTAAGAAATAAAGCTGATGGAAAGTAAATAAATGAATGAATGAATGAATAAATGAATGAATAAGATAAAATAAAAGGAATAAACAAACTTCAGGTGAGAAAGTTATAGACAAATAGGAAATAATTTTGGAATAGTTAAAAAATCTCATGTAAAGAAAAAGGAAGAAAACCATCGACCATACCAAAAGTGAAAGAAATAAATACAAAATTACTGAAGAAAATTCAATTAAAACTAAAAATGAATATAACTCAGAAACCAAAAAAAATTGAAAAATGGAAGAAAATGAATGAAAAATTTTAAAAAGAAAACATGAATAAATGAAAGAGAATAAGCAATTTTAATGAGAAAAATGAATAAAAATGAGATAGAAAATTTATAAAATTAAAGCAAAATTAGAAAAATTAAAGAAAAATTAGAAAAGTAAAGAATGAATGAGCAGGCAAATGCAGAAAAAAATAATCTATAACTTTTAACCTTTTATAATATTAGTAAATATTAGTAAATATTAGTAAATATTATATTAATCAAAGTTTAAAACCCTTACTGTATGGTTGTTACACCTTTTATTTTTATCGTATATATTATTATTATTATTATCAAACATAAAAAATCTGCATTGCTTTTGATAATTTTCATATCATCTTTTATCTAGAGTCTGTAAGAAAACAATTGATGTTTGCTAAAATAAACATGTTTAGGAATTTTGAACGTGTGTTCACCATAATTGATTTCTACCACATTTCTGAACAACTGAGTCGCCTGTCCATAATATGAATATTTCAGTCTAAATTTCTGATATGATAAATTATTAGTTACATTGCTTACATGTAGGCTATTTTCCTAATCTTTGTGTCCCTACATATTGTCAGTGGAATGATAACAATCTACCTCCAAAGTGTTTTCTTTGAACTTCCTTAAAGGTTACATGATGAAACCAGAAGACACAATGGCCAAAACAACAAAGATTTTAAAAATATTCCAGGTTTAAATAATTTAAGTGCCAATATTTCACTCTAACATATTTCAGCTATTTTATAGATAAGGAATTATAGAGGAAATCACTTATATATTGTAATCTGTCAAAGATTTTAGTTCTCATTTTGACCATTTTTACTATATATTTGTAGACATACATATATACATATACATTCATATATATAGGAAATTGAAAGACAAAGCAAAAGAATTCTGTGTAACATATTTATTCTTCTAAAAGGATTTCATCAAATGAAACACATTATATAGAATTTTTCCACTTTGTCATTCAGTTGCTAGACATTGTTCTGACATAGAAATTTAGGCAACAAACAGTGTTTCAAAAGGATGTATTTTTCCTTAGACACCACTATTGTTATATACTGCCAAGACTTCCTCAGCAATGTTTATTTACATGATTATAGAAATATGCGAACCAAGTCATCACCTGAAGTAACGAGGTTGATACACACATGGATGAATGACCCAAAATGTCCATGATATGTTCTAGAGTATTATAGGTTTGAGGGGATAGGCAAAGATAGTCTGCTGTCTTTCCCTGGTTTTTGAACCTCGGAAACTGTCTAAGTTCTTCAAGTTCTTGTTTTCAAATTGTGTGACCTAAGAATCTTTTCTGTTGACACTCAGTAGTTTGGAGCAGAATGTATTCTTGCTGAACTCACAGAAGAACTGTGTTGTTGATTTGGTGTGCAGTCCAAGGAAGTTTTTAACATTTACTGGTAGAACCATATTTCTATGGCTTGGAGTGTCCATTTGTTTTGTTTTTTTTGTGTGTGTGTGTGTTTAGAATCCACACTTTAGAGCCATAGAACAAAACTGACCACACATACGTTTTTAAGAGTTGATGCTTCACATTTAATGAAAGACTACTGTCAGTGAAAATGTTTTGAAAACAATTGAATCTATCTTTTACTAAGTGAATTTGGTACAATGTGATATTTTTATTTACCATTTTATAAAGGTTTATTATTTTATAAAAAAATAAATTTGAAAAGATAGTTTTATTCAAACATTTATAAAAATTTACAAAATTTTCAATGACAATGCAATATATGCTATTTACAATGTTATAGACAATAACTATGAAAACAAGTCTTTTATTCATAATTTTATAAAAAAATATCTATGAAGTATAGAACAGTCAGTCAGTTATGTGCCATATGTGATAAATGCCTAGGCGATCATGTATCTTTTGATACATGACTGTTGAAGCAGATTTTTTTTTCCCACAGTAGGTTGCTATTTCTTTCTGCAGTAGACTAGTTGCCATCCAAGGCTATACAACCCAGTCTGTCCTGCTACTTACCCATAGCTGGGGGGGGAGAAGAAGAGGATTCATACCTTTCCCAATGGTTATTAGCACATAAATGAATGTAAAATATTTGACTGGAATTGGCTCTCTGATTAATCAATCCAAACCATTACTCAACAGTGCATCCCCCATTTTTTTATATATATATATATATATATATATATATATATATATATATATATATATATATATATATATATATATATATATGGCATAGAACAAGAAAATTTTAAAAATGACTTTCTGAATATTACACATTTTCCTCTCATATTATTTTTTGTTTTAATTTTAATATTTTTTCATAATTGTGATTTAGGATATCAATAGAATATAAGTTCTGAAACTCCAGCAATTATAGGTTGCACCCCCAACCACTTCCTCCTCTTTTTGAAAAACATATTTTTGTAAAATGTTTTATATTATTGATAATTTTCCTAACAATATGCAGAAAATCTACCATTAGATTGTTTATTGGCAGTCAAATGCTGACTGATGAAGAAATCTTAAATGAAAAGTGGATATTAAAGCAATTTGCAAAGCTGGCATATTGTGCTCTTTTGAATTGTTGGCAAAACATTGGCAAATTGCCATTCAATATAAATTTTATAAAATAGTAAATAATAAAGATTTTATTATAGTTCACATATTTTTATAATTTAGTAAATTTTTATATATTTATGAATAAAAAATTGTTTCCATATTTATTTCTTTATAAAATAGTAAATAATAAAGATTTTATTATCATTCACATATTTTTATAATTTAGTAAATTTTTATATATTTATGAATAAAAAATTGTTTCCATATTTATTTCTTTATAAAATAGTAAATGATAAACATTGCATTGTATTAGTTGGTTCACATTTTTATTATGTTGTAAATAAAAATTATTCTTGTAAAAAACAAAACAGAAAATGTATAAATTCACTCTCATATGTTTGGATTTTATTAAAATTCTAATAATCAATTAATAAAACAATAAACTTTAACAAGGGAGTGAAGTAATTTAAAATAATAGCAGTGTCAAGGAAAAATAATTCCTTTTGACACACCTTTTTTTCCAGGTGTGAAAGTCACACTTTTCTGAAATTTGTATATCATATTCTCATATACACACAGATATAAAAGGAATCCTGTTAATCATATGGTATATATTTTATGTAGTGTTAATTAATCTATCTATCTTAGAGAACCCTTTTTTGGATCTGATTTAATTGTACTCTGTTTTATAACATCCTAAAATATTTGCATTGATGATAATCAAGTATGGGTTTGTTCTAACAAGATTTGTACTATATTTCATCTTACAATATATTATTGATGATATTGATTATGTAAGGAGCACATTAACTGCCTACAAGATATTATAGGATTTTTGTTGTGTCAGTCTTCAGTGGCCCTAGACAAGACAAGTGAATAAGTATTTTGAGTAATTGGGTATTTATTGCTTCTTATCTAGACTTTTCCTTTCTTTATCTCTTCAGTTGCCATGGAGATGTTTGGTTGAAATTAAAGAATGAATAAAAAAAACAAAAAGGAAATAAGAGAGAGAAAGGACTGGAAATGATCTATAAGAACAGGCAGTAAAAAATTATATGAAATTAAGAGAAAATAAGAAAGTTTTAAAATTCAAAAAAGAGTAACAGGCATACTGAAAAAAATAAGCAAAAAAATTAAATGACCAAGTGTATGAAGAAATTACTTAAGTTCTAAGTAATTTCTTCATAAATATACCATATGCTTAAAAGTATGAATCAAAAGTTTGTAGTCTAACATATACAAAAGTTTCTCTGAAAATAATGTCATATTTTATTATGTTAGCCCACAATGTCAGAGGCATGAGAGTAGTAGATGAACCTTCCAGCTAATAACCCATATTTTTTTTCTTTAGCTTTATTACAAATATCAGTCTAGCAAAGTGGCTTTTGATATGAAAGTATATAGGAAGGATCTTATTGAATTGGTTCATGCTAAAAAATTGCATCTGTAGATATTCTTTGATACTTGCTGAATGTTTATCTGGATCAAACAATATGTGCTGAGAAAGTTAGGCAATAGATTTTATATTTCAATAATAATGAGATTGTTAGATGTAGAAAATTAGTTTCTAGAAGGTGTATTGCATATCTGTCAAGGACTGAAAGGAAGAGTACATCAAAAATGAATAGACATCATTGTGACTATGAAAAAAGATAATGTTTTTTAACTGGAGGTTTGTCTCTATCCAACAGTTTTATTGTTTCTTGCATCTATTGTAGTTTCTAGGCAAATGCATAGGAGACATTTCTTGCACAGCATGACTCATAGTTATTACCTGGATTTTGGTTTGAAACTTTCACTATATATTATTTGGTCTATGTAATTTATGGAATAGATTTAAGTGAATTGGCAGATACTGAAATATAGATAATTGTTGTTTAAAACAAATGCGTTCAGGTCAATCTGTCAATGCAAGCGAGGAGATAATAGTATCCTTGACAATGGGGCAATGGGCCTGTGATATCAATATGGACATGTTCAAACCTGATGTCAAGGACAAAAATACATGTATGCTGATTTAGTATGCCTCACTTATTTTATATAGCAGTTATGTTTCCAATACCTTTACTAAACTAAAGATGCTTGCAGAAATAGAATATATGCCAATATACATCCAATCATTACAAAGTCTGTCTTCAAAAATAAAGCATAATGAATCTAATGGTGAGGAAATTAAGAAAGCTATTAAAAAGATAAAGAATAATATAACATCACTTGATATTAAAGCTGAACATTTGACAATAGCTTTCTTCCTGAAATCAGTAACAAGTATCTGTATTTTATGAAAGAAGTTATGAATCATAAATACATCCCCATTAATGAACTATGGAAACAAAAACATAGCCCTTAAGACCCATATACATAGAATTATCTCAATTGGATCCATTATGATGAAATTATTAATGAATATTATATCAACTAGCTCTCATTGTTTTATGAAAGTCAACTCCCCATGACCCAATTTGTTTTTGTTATGGATTGGATGTAATGATAGAATATATATCATCAGACTCAAAGAAATTGCATAGCTCTCCAATAGAAAATAGTATACTTGCTATGTCATCATCACAGCAGCATATGACCACATCAATATTGACTTCTTCTCATCCATTAGAAACGACTTTCCAAGCACCAAATCTACCAAATGGTATTGATCTAACAGAAGAACTTTCTTGTTCCACAAAGTCTTACATGTCTGATGAGGACCCCAACAGAGAAACATTTTGAATTTCATCAGGAGTACAACAAGGAGTACATGAGAGCCATGGTCTGTTTAATATTTTCCTAGACTATGGATGTGAAGAGAAGGGTACTAATCATTTAAGTATTCCATACCACATCACAAATGAATCTACCACTAGAAGACAATGATCCTTTCCCACCCAAGGACAATGTACTGATGATGGGGTGGGGGAAGGGGGTGGTGCTGATGATATAGTTATTCATAGCCGAAACAAGAATGATCTTGCACAGAAAATCAATGTCCTCTACCAAGTGTGTCAAGGATCAGAAATTTCCAAAACAGAAACTATGATCTGGAATTGGAATGAAAGAAGAAATGGCGCCTACCCTGAACTCATCATAAAAATTCAGAAGGTATATTTAGCAAATATTAAACACTTGGTGCATGGATCAGTTATAACAAATTTAGCATGGAGGATAAGAAAATTGAACATATTTAACCTGAAAACTAAAGTCTTTTTCTTAAATAGCCTTGTCAGATTTAGACTTTCATATAGATGTCATACATGGTACCAAGCCCATTCAGAAATATTTAAATACAAATGCTTTCTAAGATCAATGAAAATGGCTTTGAGTAAGTGAAGCCTGGCTGTCTTGGGAAAGACTACCTATTTTTGAACCTTGATACTACAGAATTAAAGCAATGAACTGTACCAAATAACAGAAACAGATTAGTATTTAAAAAGTATTTGTTTACAATTTAAATTCCCTTCTTTTATATTGAATGTATTTTCCATCCAAAGAATTTTTTAATTTTGATGTATTTTCTCATTATTTACACTAGTTACATGTAGACTATTGTGCTCCTCCTTGGTCTTGTTATTACAGCATTTTGGTCATTGTATCATTGTACTTCATCAGGTCTCGTCTACAGTCACTTTCTCACAGACGCGCTGTCGCCTCCCTCTGTCTGTTCTACAAATACTTTCATGGAAATTGCTCCAAGGAGCTGCATTCGCTGGTTCCCAGACGTCATGAGTTCCAGCGCCCTATGAGGCTGGCATCCTGCTCTCACCCCTTCACTGTCGAAACTCCTAAATGTAGCCGTCTCTTCTACTCTAATAGCTTCATGTCTCGCACCTCTCGCCTGTGGAACTCCCTTCCCTTCTCCTGTTTCCCTGTGAGCTATAATCTCCAGCTATTCAAGTGTAATGTCAATCGACATCTCCAGTTGCCTTAATCTATCTACTACCCTCATCCTTTCTTCTATCACTCCTATCTGATCTTGCTATTTTCTGTAACCCCTTGCATCCTAGTGTCTTCCCGCCTTGCTTGGGGTGAAATGCTTAAAAAAAAAAAAAAAAAAAATATGTTGATCCAGGTAATCTCCAGGGAATTCTGAATTGAACTTTTCACAGAAGTAGGTTGTTTTCATTCCACTGCCCATATGGGTATATCATATATTTCTTAATTTTAGTCCTGCTTAGTTTTCACTGAGCCCAAGTATACACTGCCAGATCCAAATATTGAACTCACAATTTCTATGTCAGCAAATTTGCAAACAATACTAGGCTATATTTTTTAAATCTTTTAAAACATGCTCTTCTGGTACCATTGAAGGTGGATGTAGGAGAGGACGTCAACACAAAAAATTGGTTGGGCAATGTCAAACAGTGGACGAGTATGACTATACCAGAATTGCTGATGGCTGCCATTGATAGATCATTGTGGAGAGATTCAATATGGTTTCTGCATTCGGATCTCCACTACAATTACAGAAATCAAGAGGATGATGATGATGATGATGATGATGATTACTTTTAAATTTCCTTCTTTTATATTGAACGTATTTTCCATCCAAAGTTAGAGTTTTTTTTTAATTTTGATATATTTTCTCATTATTTGCATTATTTACTTGTAGACTATTGTGCTCCTCCTTGGTCTTGTTATCACAGCATTTTGTTCATTGGTACAACATTCCATCAGGTATATGTCAATCCAGGCAACCTCCAGGGAATTCCAAATTGAACTCCTTACAGGAGTAAATTGTTATCATTCCACTGACTATATAAGTATATTATCTTATTCTTAGTACTGCTCAGTTATTGCTGATCAAATTTCCACTGAGTCCAAGTACACACTGCCAGGTCCAAATTACTATGTCACCAAATTCATGAACCAATGCTGTATATTTGATCAAGTACTGGCAAAAAGATTACAGAAAAATTGCTATACATTTTGAAAACTTAAACTCACTTCTAATACACACAAAAAAAAAACAGGTGATAACTTTGATTTTGTAAATGCCACTATAATTAGAATAGAACATAATTCATTATGCAGGAAATACTTAGAGGGAGTTCTGATAAATATTTTGTCATCTATAGACATATGTCAAATGTACTTTATTATATCATCAACTTTTATAAGATCCATATTTAAAGAAATTAGGATATGTCTATCTACAACCACAACTGGTGTAACTTAAATTCTTTCACCCCCACACAAAACAGCCACAATTCAACATGCAGACAAATACCAAACATAGATAAAAATACCTATTAGATGCATACAAACAAATACATATTATCATCTGAATCTTTCATAGACAAACTAGAATTATGATACACATACACACATGAATTATACACATGAACACTGCTTGAAAGGACAGATATATGTGCAGTCTGCTTAAGCAATGAAAAAAAACATTACAAAAATAAAAATGCTAGAATTTTCTTTTCTTCATCATATTTCATTTTCTGATGAAGCTTTGATAAAAGCCAAACATGTGAAATTTATAAACGTTTTCTATTTGTTCCATATACCATTATTTCAGTTATCATACAGGTTGTTTTGACTTTGCATTCTATCCAGGGATATTCAATAATTTCCTTTTACCTCCTCAATCTTTCAAATACTTTGGCTAATTCCTGTAATACCATCAATGTAGACAAAAACTTAATCCAATCATTCAAGAATTTGATTTATCAACTGCTGGAAAGTCTGTACCACGTTTCAAAGCCTAAAACCAATATCTAATGACAAGCACGAATCAGATCAGCTTTTGAAATTGTGGCAGTACCTTATATTTGGTTTGGAACTGTGTTTGAATTTACTTTGCAGTCATCACCACTAGATTTCTATGAAAAGCCTTTTTTTTAGTATAATGTAGTGTGGACCAACAGCTATTAGAATGATGAATTACTAAAAGTTAGAATTGTTATTTTGTCATCCAAAGCTTATCTAATACAATTCAATGAAAATGGAAAAAGATAAAATAAGGGGGAGTGGTTTCACTTCGATGTGTAATGTCGAGTTTTGTTCCAGGTGTATTGAAATTTGGTTTCATTTCGTCAGAAAAGTCTGAAAATATCTGCTAGATGAAGACAGAATATATTGTTGTCAGGAATAGACTATTGCTGTCAAATATGATCCAGTGCTGCTGCTATTTACCCTAAGCTCCTTGATAAGATCCAAAGAAGAACCAGCAATATTATTGATCCTGATCTGGCAGCTCAGATTCATTCACCATAAGGTTGCCTCTCTCTGCCTTTTTTATAAATACCTTCATGGTAGTTGTTCAGATGAGCTCTTCACTATGCTACCTAGGCTTTTGAATTTAAGTGCAGTACTAGATTAGCATTGAGATCTCATCAATTTACAATTGAGCTAATTCAATGTAGCCATAACTTCTATGCTAACAGTTTCTTTTCTCGCACTTCTCCTTTGTGGAACTCTCTTCTGGCTCCATGCTTTCCAGCCAACTTTAATCTGCAAAAGTTTAAGTGCAATGTCAGTCATTATCTACTGTCTTCCTGATTACTCTTTCTACTTATTAGTAATTTTTCTGTTTCTAATTCCTCCACATCCTGTAACTCCTTGCATTTTGTTGGCTGTACTGCCTTGTTTGATACTGATTAAAAAAAAAAAGTCATCCAAAGATGCTTGAAAATCAAGTAAATATAAAATTTAAATATCTGAGTATGGTTTTATCAGAGGATGGAAAATATGACAAGAAAATATGAAGGTAATTTGGAATAGTGAAAGATGCCTTCCAAAAATTAAGCAAAGAATTAAGAAACTGGAATATTTCATTAGAAACAAAGAAATGAGGTATAAACTCATATGCAATATCTATTTATTTTTCTATATGCCAGTGTACAATTTCCTTACAAATGAAGAATAAACCTCAGGTAACAAAAATGTGGTTCTACAGAATGATGTTGAGGAAGAGGAGAGGTGGCAAGAAAGAAGGAAGAAACATGAAAATAGGAGATGATTGGAGAAGAGAAAAAGGAAAAAGATAGAAAAAAGAAGAGTGAAGGTGAGAAAGAAGAAGAAAGAGAAAGAAGAGGTGAGGAGGAGAAAAGAAAAAGAAAAGAGAAAAAAATAACTGAGAAAAGGAAAAAGTGAGAAAAAAGAAAGAGGAAAGAAATGAAGAGATAAAGGAGAGAAGAGAAAGGAAGAGGAGAGAAAGGAAAAGATGAATGTGTGATTGGTAATGATGTAGTAGTCATTGTGGTAAGTTAACATTGCAAAGATGATGGTGACTATAATCATTTTTCCTGATATTTTATTTTTTGAATACCAGAGTAATTGTGTAAAAAAAGCAATTAAGAAGTAAGTAAATATTAATAAGAAAATAATAATAATGATAATGTTTGGCTATTAGAATTCATTAATGGATAACTGTAGGGATGTTATAAAGTAATAAAAGGCTATCTTCTTTTATTTGCTGTGCCTGGTCAGGAAGTAGGAAATCATGGCTCTCCACAACTTCTTATTCTTTGTAGCTCTTAGTAAGCTTTGTCTTTTCATGACCCCTCCCAGTTCCTGTTCTGGTATCCATTTGCACAAACTTGTTTAGTATGTTACTTACTGCTTCACTTACCTTAAGTATGTCCTGTGTGTGTCAAATTCTCCAAGTTCTCTTTCTTCATTATTTATCCCAGATATTTCATCTCTCTCTTTCAGATTCTAAATCCATGTGCATTATTTGTTTTCTATTTTTTTAAAGCTTCCTTGTTGCTCACATATTCAATCTACAGTATTCGCAGCATCTTTCTATCTCATTACTACTGTGATGACTTTTCGCTGTTAACATGATGATGATGATGATGATTATGATGATGATATTTACAATGATTATACTGATAATGATCTAATTATAGTGATGATGATGATGATGATGATGATGATGATGATGATGATGATGATGATGGGAAGTTTGATCTGGATGATAATGATGTTGATATGATGCTGCCGATGGTGCTGATCATGGTGGTGATGCAGTGGCTATATTCGTGCAGATTGCATGTGGCCTGCTTTTTTCTTTACTCTCTAATCTGACAGTAAAGAAAGAGGTGCACACTAGAAGCAATAAAAGAAATAAAGCAGAAAGAAAAAACAGACAAAAGAAAAAAAAAATGAGTAAAAAAATGAAAAGCCCAAATAAACAACTAAAAGCAATTGAAATGCCAAAAGAAATGAAAAATAAATCAAACCAATACAGAGACATTTCAAATCAAACAAAAACTGCATCTCCATATCAAGAACATCTATCCATCCAGAGCTAAACTTCTATAAACCATCTACAATGTTGTTCGATTTGGACCATTTAAGTGAGCAAGATTTCTCTGGTTTTCTTTTTGTTTTGTTTTATATTTATTTGATACACTTGACTCTTCTCTATTTTTGTTTTGCATGTGTAAATATACATGCCAGAGAGGGAAAATGACAAACAAGCGAAATGCTAGGGTGGGGGTAGAATCAGATTAAGGTAATCTGAGTCAAAGCCTATTCTTGCCCAAAAGATTACAACCAACCAATTTACACTTGAATGGCAACCATTCACTTCCATTACTATTTACTTTCACTTTCACTTTCACTTTTAGTCTCATTTGTATTATTCTTATGCTTGCTAGTGTTAGTTATATTGTTGCCATTGTTATCTTATATCCATTATTATTACTTTTATAAGTTTTATTGTTATTCTAACAAACTTTGTTATTACTTCTTTATTATGCTTTTATAAGTGTTATTTATATTCTATTCATAAAAGATGTATCAACTGCTCATCATATTTGTTTTTTATTTTAACAAGACTACTTTTCTCATTGTTTTCTATTCTTTTATCTTGATTTAATATAAATTTTTAGCTGCTTTTGTAAGCATTACCTTAGCATTCATAACTGGCAATAGTGACTTTATTCTATAAACAAGAAAACTTGTAAAAGTTTTGAATTATAACAATCAAAGAGATTGTTATTTATTTTGAGTTCTTTCTTTCTTTACTTGGAGAATATAAAAGTATAAATATTAGCTTATAGATCCCAAACATTATGATTTTTATGAACCAGAAATTGGAGTGAGAAAATTATACTCTAATACTACTTTTCTATTTCAATAATGTGGAATTAACAGAAAGTAAATGCTTATGACCACATCATGTTGAAACACCAGTTCCTGTAAGATCACCAAAGTTAAGCTACATTTAAGCTGGTCAGTAGCTAGATGGGTGACTACATGGAAATACCAGGTGCTGTAAGCTTAAATATCCGGGTGCTCTAATGGATAATAATCTCAGTTTGTTCATATCTATCTTAACCTATTAAAATCTGTTCTTACCTATTGCACATATATAAACTAATATTGTACACTGCTGGAAGTATTAATGTAACAAAATAGAAAGAATTAAAAATTTAGCAAACCATCCCTTTGAATCTAAAGAAAATAATATTTACAGTGTAAAATAAACAAGATGAAAACTCACTTATATACAAAAATAGAAATATAATGGACATGTATGTGCAAGCACACAATTCATATATAATTATGAAATGTGATTTTTAATCGCCCCCATAAAAGCTAAAAATTCCTGATATCTCTAATTTATGCTTGCTTCATGAATTATATGGTCAATTTATAAAATTTATGTTGACTTTATAGAATTTGAGAAATTTTATGGGGATTTTATAAAATTTATAAAAATTCATGAAAAATGCATATTTAAATTGCTATATAACTATCATAAACTGATTGTGTGTGTGTGTGTGTGTGTGTAGAAAGAGAGAGGGATAAAAATAGTGTAAACATAGGAATCAATACAACATGGTTACTGTTAGTTTTAAGTTTCAATGTATACTTTGTCTGAAGACAACATTAAAGCCTGTCTATATCTATAAACACTCTATCTTTGATATTTGAGCATTATTTCCATATAAATATAGTAACTTTATATAAATATAGACAGATAGATAGATAAATAGATAGATAGAATTTCTGGAAGTGAGATAGATATAGAGATATAGATAGATATAGCAATAATTTTTATTAAAGATATATTATTTTGAATTAGGTTTTATTTGAAAGTCTTTTTTTCCTTAAGTAAACCACTTTTTGCCTCAATGAAATCCAAGTTTAAACCAGTACAAAATAAAAATCATTATATCTGACTGTATTGACTTGGATATTTCAAAAGTAAAGCAATCAAAAATTGGCCTTATTTGATTGAAACATTCAAAACAAAAGCCACAGGTTCAGTGGGTAATCAGGTCAGGGTCAGCTCTGATCCTTCAATGCCTTTTCCAACAACTGATCAACAGTTTCATGCATGCATTGAAACAGCAAAAAGGCTGGATCACAAAAGACGCTCTCTAATCTCAGACCAGGATCAATTCATGACAGGGGATAAAGTAGTTGCCCTTTGTGAAGATGTTAACAAAAGATCAATAATTTTTTTATGATTCTTGGAGAAGCCAACAATAACCCCTGAGACAGATGATATTTCAAAAATCTCCAATTGCCATCATCAGAATAAATACAGGACGAAGTGCTGCTGTTTTTGGCCAGCGTTGACAAACAGTGGATTCACAGCCAATGGACATTGGCCAAGATGGCTTGGCACAGCATCAGAGAAATTGGACTTCACAAAGGAATGTTCGATTAACATGAGCAAAATCTCCGCTTGAATTTGCTTATTGAAGCTGAAGCTCACCTGGCAATATCTAAATTGACCGCCAATCAATCAAACAAAGAGGGCTCAGTGGCAATGCTCACTTTTTCCAGGACTGCCAAAAAAAAGAGAATATGCAGAACTTCTCTATATTACATGAAATAAATCAATAAATAACTATTGTCAAATGGGGTGACTAGGAGCATTTTTGAGGATCATTTGATGTCTGGAGAAATCTCACACCAAAAAACATTTTTTTATAAAATAATAAAAAAAAACAGCATAAATATCTAAACTTTCAACAAAGATATACAAAAATCATTTGATGCTTTTGGCAGTAAAAACAATCTGTTATAAAAAAAAGTGAAATTTCTTTTTGAATTTCTTTTGATATTTTTGGTTTGTAGACCGAAAAGACATCAAATATTGATCAATATTTTGACCAAGTTTAAGGGAAAAGTTAGTTCTTTTTTAAAATATGGTATTGAATTATCATTTTGTGGAAAATGTACCTTTCTCATAATTCATTACTGGTTTAAAATCTATTACTTAGTTGATGATTTTTCTATCTTATTTTAATAAATAATCATATTTCCCTTAGCAACTTTCTAAAATAGTTATTGCACAAAATTAAATTCTTTTTCTGGTCATAATGCAATTATTGTATAATTTTACAGTTTGTATATAAGACAGTAAATAGATCCCAAGACACAGATGATAAAATCCATAAATAAATGTGAACCATATATAGCAGGTATCTCCAAATATTTTCACTTGGAAATCAATCATCCTCATTATCATTAGTCCCATGACCGGGTATTGTTATAGGGTCAGCTGAGCACCTGATCAGCTCCCTCCATATGCCTCAGTCGTATACCATTTTCTTAGTCTCTGTGAATGATCCTTCAATCCACTCAGTGGTATTTCCAGCTTAGTTTTTCCTCTGCTTGCCACTTCTTTTACCTAAGCTGGTAGCTTGTAGAATGGCAGTGAAAATATTATTGGCTCTTAGGATACGTCCTTAACATTTCAAATTTCTTTTCTTGACAGTGGATACATGGTTTTCCAACAGGCATATTTCTTGAATGATGATGTCTCGCACTATGTTGTTTGTGATATGGTCTATGTAGAAGATACATAGGATGGTTTTGTTGCATCTCATTTCAAATGCTTGGATTATTCAATATAATACTGATTTACAGACATACAGAAAGAGAGAGATCACTCTGATCTTTGATTAACATACAAATGTACTTGTCATTCCAAATGATGCAAAAGCTACCATTGTTTGTGCTGATCTTGAAATTATTTCAGTTCTGGTAAACTCCTTTAAGATACTGACCACTGACTTTCTCACACTTCATCATGAGATTTTTTTTGATTTTTTTGGCATTATTTGAAAAATACTTGAGGCACCAACAAAACATCTAACATATTTTCATAAACTTCAAAAAAGCCTTTTACTTAGTTTGGCATGAGACATTATGGGCAACAATGAATAAATATAACATGAGTAAGAAATTGATCCATACTAGTCAGCACCTGTATAATAAGGCAATTAATGTCATTCTACACATCAGCCAGATTGTGCAAAGGCTTCATTGTACACATCATGAGTGGTTCTCTTGAGAAGCACTAGGGCACAATCATCATAGATGGTCACAATATAACAAAACAAAAAAGATGGTCTCGCTGGCAAAGATGAGGAACTCATCAGTCAGGTAAAGAATCTGCATGAAATAAATTAAAAAGTATTAAGAAACAGGAAAATATCATTAGAAACAAATAAAAGAGTACTGAACTGCTATTTAATATCAATCATTCAGCAGCAAATGCTGGGAAATTTCCTCACAGATTATGAAGAGACCTGAGGCAACAAGGATGTTGTTCTACAGAAAGATGCTGAGAATATCATGGACAGAACATGTAACATGCAACAAGGAACTTTTAAGGAAAATGGGAATGCATTTAAAATTAGAAAAAGATAGCTTGGAAAATTTGATACTCACAGGACAGGATACCTTTTGGAAATTGCTATTTCTTTTCCACTCCTCATGTTTCTGAAAAGGTTCTAAATTTTCCGTTATCTAGACAAACCTATGTTTGGAAAGTCCTTTAAACTCACTCATAACAAAACAGGCCATAACTTTGATTTTATAAATGCCCCTATAATTTGAATAGAACATAATTCATTATGCAGGAAATACTTAGAGAGAGTTCTGATAAATATATTGTCATCTATAGACATATGTCAAATGCACTTTATTATATCATCAACTTTTATAAGATCCATAGTTAAAGAAATTAGGATATGTCTATCTACAACCACAACTGGTGTAACTTAAATTCTTTCACCTGGACAATCACCAAACATAGACAAAAATACCTATTATATGCATACAAACATATTTGAAATCACAAATAATGTCTATGTCAAGCAGCTGAAGCAATGAAATCATATTTGAATGTTAAAATAAAATCTCAGTATTTTTATTTTCTTGGGTGTAGAGATTAGGTATAGTCATATCCATTATCTATTACTAAAAAAGATTTCAAATTCCAAGCCTTCCTCTTCTAAGTAATATTTCACTTCTTAGAATGATTCTCCCATTTTTTGATTCCCAGAATATGGACAGATAATGTTTATTTTTGTGTTTTCTCAGCACATGGTGTTTCCAAACTATAGACAAAATCAAACATTATCACGTGTTCTGCAGCATATGCATAAATAAATTTTTACAGTGATTGAGCATAAAATATAATCTTCAAAAAAACCAATTGTTAGGCAATTAAAATGGAGTTCCATTATCCCACCAGTGAAAACTATAGCAATCCCTCTTGCCATGAGGAGGAAAATGGAGCAGTCACCACCTACAAAGAAATAATGACCTGTCCACCATTTAATAATTCAGTGAAAACTCAAGTGGGGAAGAATTTTTATGAACTTAATCAAAAGGCACTTCCTACTAGGATATGTACTAAGTAGAATATTTAACAGGAACTCAATAAAGTGGGTTATAGTTGTGCTGAAAATATGATGTAGATATAAAGAAAACATAACCAAAAAGTGCTCTGCAAGACCATTGTTAATAGTCCCTCCTCTCCTCCTCTTAAAACACTTATGGGTGAGTGCCTTCAAAAATGTTATATACCAAGCCACAAGAAAGGTGGATGATGAACCTGACATGGTTTATTTTGTGACAATAAAATGTCCTTTTTCAATAATAGTATGAGAGCAGGACTACACTGTTCAAATATATATGGGAACAAAAATGGAAATCAGGTAAATTCTCTAGCATCAAATGGAAGATCCTCAAAACAGCACAATTTCTCAAAGAATTATAAAAATCTTGTGGTTTATGCTTGGAAGATACACTTCAAATTATAACATTACCTACACAAGAATGCCTTTTAAATAAAAGATCAGATCTCATTAGCAAATGTCAGCATGTGAACAAGTTTTTCTTGAGCCAGTTAGCTCCTGGCTGAGCAAAAATATGAATCTGGTAAATTTATTTCATTTTAATCAGATGACTATTCACACATGTGTTTGTGTTTCAGAGAAGGATGCATATATACTGACAGCATAATGGAATTCACTTCATTTCAAGCATCTGATGATTGGTCCTATTGAATCAGAGATGGATTATATTGTGTGCTCAATCAATATAAAACTTAGTTATGTAGATGTCTATCATTACACACACACACATATATACACAAACACACACAAATATATTTATATATGTGCATAAACACATACATATATTATTCGTTTGAACTAAATCACTTGGTGACACAGAAAAACAAATTCATTTAATTCAGCTCCATTAAAACATTTTCTCTTTTGTAAATGTGTACTTTTATTTCTTTAAATTATTTCTTTTTATAGGTTCATATATTTCTGTTATCATGACTATAAATTCCACAGACAATAAATGACCGGAGTCATTCAATTTTTGACATGCTAAATTGTATTCCTTCAACAAAACTTTGTTTCCAATGCTAAAATCTTTGCTAGTCAGTAAGTTGAATCAAGAAGAACAGCAAAAACATGGTGCAGAAGAGACACTAAAATTGCAGTATGGCTATTTTTTACAATATTTTTACAGAATAATAATTTGTAGGCTTTTGTTTTTAATTGCACAATTTCTCATTGCATCAACTAAAAGAATCTAAAAGATAATTAAAAGAACAAAATGAACAAGTATGTATCAGCTTATTTATTATGACATTGAAAGCATTTGTTGTGGCCAGTGATAGGTCTATAGTAGCTACTTGTCTTATAAAGAGAAAATATGACAGTGCAAGTGCACTATTTCTTCCTACCCTTCAGAGTAGGAAAAGAAAGCAACTGCTGCTATGTTGGATTAGGTTTTTTGATGGAAAAACAAGTAAAGATTAAGAACAAATTTAAGAGAATAAAGAAAAACGAGATGAACATAGTCAACTTGTTTTTTTGCTAAAATACACAGAGTAAGAACTAAAAAGTTTTAACAATAAACAATGAGAATTTGTTCCTTGAAAATGAATAACAACCTGGAAATAAAATAATGTCAATAATAGAATGTCTAGCTAGAGTGTATGTGTAGAAATGTTCATCTAAATGGCTTTTGAGAATTAATTGTTGAGTTGACTTTACTTGAAATTCTTGATAATTTTTTTTCTAAGTTAATGTTGGGGGTCATAGATGCTACTAAAATTTGGAAAGTTACCTGATTCATCATCACTGATGTTACTTCTCAGGCAACATAAGTGGGTCAGACATATTAGACATTTTATATATATATATATATATATATATATATATATATATATATATACGTATATGTATATAATACTAATAATAATCATTACACCCAAGCAAGTTAGTAAAGCCACTAAGTTCCAAGGGGTTACTGAGTGAGAAAGAATAAGAAAAAGAGAAACATTATTAAGAAGTGAGAAAGAGAAATCAAGAAGACAGTAGATAACAGTTGATATTGCATTTATATTTTTGAAGATCAAAGTTGACTGGAAAGCATGAAGCCAGAGGAGAGTTCCATGTGCAAAAAGTGTGATTGAAGAAACTGTTAGCATAGAACTTACAGTTGCATCTAGCCAGTTCAACTGTGAATTGATGAAACCTTATTGCCAGTCTAGTTGAGGCAGATGTTTTCCTGCAGTAGGTTTCCATTTCTTTCTGCAGTAAACCATGGTCTGTCCTGCTATTTGCTCATAGCTGGAGGAGAAGAAGAGGATTCATACCTTTCTCAAGGGTATTACTACATAAGTGAATGTAATTCAAACTCAGCTCTCTGATTCCTCAATTCATTATATTCATAAATTCTAGATACCATAGTAGAAGGTTTATCAGAACAATTACCACAAAAATTATTTATAGAAAAGACAAAGTGAAACAACATTATGGTGGTAGAAAGTAACTGAAGCTAAGATGCTAAACCAGGACAAATAATATTGCATATTCTTTTTTGGATTTTATCAAGAATTGCAGAAGAGCCAGATCAAATTTGGCAGCAATATTCAAAGCAAGGATGAATGGTAGACTTACAAATATATCAGATAGCTCCTGGAGAGAAAAATTGTCAAACATGACACAGTGAACCAACTTTCCTAGAAGAAGACCTAGCAATTGGTTCAATATAATCTTTCTAATTCATGGTTATTTTCTAAGTGTAGCTTAGATGTGATACACTGCCAAAAGTATGGGGAACCTAGTGAGAATTGAACTCACTTTTAAGTTTTAACCGATCTAGTGAGACAAGCTTGCTAACCATTACACCACGCTGAGGTGCCCAAATATTTCCAATTCATATCAGCAGAGAATGTTAGCCAAAGAAAGCACAACAAGTCACTCTTCTGGAGGTTAACATCAGCCATGTTGATGGAAAGACGAAAGGGTTCTCTCAGATGGTCAACAGAAAGAAGTTTCATTTTGAAGGCTTTAAAATTAACAAGCCATTCTTTGCCCCAGTTAACAACAGGCTGTAGGTCATTTTGTGAGATCAGCTGATAATCTGACCTTATCAAACTGATCAGAATTACTGTTGAGATAGGAGTAATTAGTTGTCTTATCAGCATAGATACAGAGTTGACATCAGGAAGGTTATTTATGAAAATTAGGAACAAAGTAGGTCCAGGGATAAAGCCCTGGGGGCTGTAACATGCAGAGGTTTAATGATGTCTGATGATGCTCAGGGCCAACTAGCTGGAGGAAACCTGCATTAATCTTTTTAGATCTAGAAGAGTAGTTGTTCATGAAAACTTTCATTTCATAATTTCAAAAACTCATCCAGAAATACCTTTTATTATACGCCATTGCAATTAGACATCTTTCTGATTCATTCTGAAAGGTGGCTAGATGTGAACACCATGAAGGCAGAGAACAAAATAAAAAAAGTTGTTCTCTGCACATAGGCTCTGAGCATCATATCCAGTTCCCGAAGCAGGACCCAGGAATGAAAGCAACACTGACCAATCATAAACATTCCCACTGCAGAAGGAGATACACCAGGAGACTACCAGATCTGCTTAAAATAACAACCACACAGTTGCAGGCCACGAGGCCACTGGCCAGCACATAATGACCACACCTCTCAACAACAGGATGCTGCTGCTGCCACCACCAAAGCCACTGCCACAGCTATCAACATGACCACACCTCTCAACAACTGTTACCACTGCTGGACTTGACAAATCATTCGACTCTCCACACACAAGTTCCAGAACAGCATTTTAACATTGTCACCACCCAGCTGCAGGCCTTCATCATTACTAATAGTCACTTCAACAAACCTAACTCATTACAGCAGAAGACTATCCAGCTTTGACATGAAGCATCTCAACATTGACACAAGTCTTCCTTGTTGCCAAAGCAATCACTTCTATCCACCTTCACCAAAGCCGTCACCGACTATCAAGCTTCAACACCATCTTGTCACCTCGGTAACCCACTGCCATCACCTTGGTATACCCAACTCACTATAGGCATTCATTTTTCAGTTGTCACCACAGCCCCATTCCATACAACAGGCCTACCAGCCACACCAATCCAACACCACCTTGTCACTCGGCAACCCACTGCTGTCACCTCAGCATACCCAACTTGCTACAAGCATTCCCTCTGCAGTCATCACCATGGCCTCATTCCATAGAACAGGCCTAGCAAGTATGCAAGTCAACCCACCACCATGACCTTGATTGACCAAGATGTAAGTTGACCATATCCTGTGACCTTGGTCAAACCCATACAAGAAATAGGTCACTTCCTAATGCTACTCTTACACCTGATTATCATCCTGACAATCAGCAACAAAGATTGACTTTCCACTGATTTTTGACATCTCTTGTAAAATATATAAAATAAATATACATTGTTCAAAGCCTAATCCTCATTATTCCTTATTCACTCACCACCAAATGCTTATTATAACACTTTCAAATTGAGATGTCCAAAGCCTGAGCTTCACCATTCTTATCTAAAGTTTGCTAGACTCTTTCAGCAATAATAATTAATACATCAGCATTTGACTTTGAGAAGTGAAAGCTATATTGCTTGTTTGAAAGAAGGCTCTGCAATGTGAGATACTTAGTAGTAAGTTCAGCAATTTAGTTTTGAATATATTCTTCTTCTCCTATGTGCCATGTCTCTTCAGAACATAGGTGATCTTATCTCTCCCCAACTTCCTGTCATTTGTAGCACTTAGTAAGTTTTGTCTTTTCAGCATATCATCTAGTTCCTGTTCTGCCATCCATTTAAACAAACTCGTTATGTAGGTTGCTTACTGTTTTTCCTCTTTGACCCTCTTGCCTTCATTATGACCTGTAAGTGTCAAATTCTCAAAGCCCTCTTTTCTCATTATGTGTTGTAAAAATTTCAACTATCTCTTTCTAAGTATATTGAAAAACAAATTTCTGTCTGGATTTCTGGGATAAAGAATGATTATTTACATTTCTACATTCAGTTTTTTGCTGTTTTTTGTATTTTTATATAGTAATGTTGATTCTGTACAAGGCACCGATGCCACTTGAGGTAGAGGGGAAGATAATGGTTAACTATGTTTGAACAGGTTAAGATTGTAGCAATCAGGGAAACATTCTCTTGGGTGTCAGTTACACAGAGCAGCAGTTTACAGGATGAAATACAGAGGGAGTGTGGGTTGTCTGCTACTATGTAAGTAGCATGTCAGGTCCTGACTGTGAAGATTAGACCTGATGGAACCAAGGAAAGTAGTTTGTCCAAGCACTTTCCACGGAAGTAGTAATAGAGCAGTGAGTGGCTCTCCACATGTGAGAGAGAAGTATATTATCACAACAAAGATGAGGACAAGAGTCTGAATGTTTATGATTAAAAACTAATTATTTATTACAATTCTGTGGATATGCACATGTATTTACACGTGTGTTTATGCTAGACAAGTAGTATCCAGAAAAAAGACTAGAAAAAGAACAAACGAATGAAAAAGAAGGGATTGTTTCTGGCTTGTTATAAACTATTTCAAACAGAAGCTTCCAAGATTGTGGTCTGATCTGACTTCATTTCTACAAACTACTTTGCATTCTAAGTAAAGGGTGTTCCAATAAATTTGACAGATTTTAAATATGAATTAAGTTTAAGTGTCTAATAATTTTTTCTATTTCTTTCAGATTTAATAACTTAAGTCTTTGGCAATTTCAACCGTAGAAAGATTAACAAGCAGTGTATTAAAATTATCCAAGCCTATTACCAAAATGGATGTTCAAACAGAAATGCAATGAGAAGTTCCCAGGTTACGTCATCTCTTGGAACAGCGAAGTCAATTGGCTACCATGATCATGCAACTTGATACCTTCAGATTTCTTCCTTTGGTGTCATCACAAAAGTAAGGTCTATGCCAACAAGCCAACAACAATTCAACATCTGAAGGATGAGATAATAAGGCATACTGGTGACATCAAGAAGCAACTATGCAGAGACATCATCAAAAATTTTGACCATCAAGTGGAGGTGTGCCGCTGAAGACATGGTGGACATTTGGGTGATATTATTTTCCACACATAATTGCCATGACTTAAATAACATGATCCAATAGAGAAATAAATAAATGTTCAATAATAACACTGATTTATTTACTGCTGACTTTAAAACACCCTTTATTATAGAGATCTGTAATGATAATTAAAGTACAAAACTCAAATATATTAAAAGTCAATAGAGCAATGAATTAAGTTTCATTTTTAGACTGAACTAGGTGCTTTCAATTGCAACAAAAATTTTAATCATTAAATTGTCATATTTTTACATTTAAAAGAAAGCAGCCATTGCTGTGTGATTGTGTCTTCCATATCCAAGGGAAGAAACTCTTCAAAGCACATAATCAATTAAAATATCAACCGGTTATTGATCTGTTTCTTAAAAGAACAGATTTGGCTTATAAATATTATGAGTAAAAATTAAGTAGGTTATATATAACACATTTGAAAATATTTTCAGAGCATTCTTTAATACTAAAATACAACCACAAGCAATATACTGTTAAAGGCATTTGAAATTATTCAATGTATGTAAATTTTACAGAAGCGCCATATTTGATGTGATAAATAAGCCACTGTTTTACCAAAATATTAAAATTTAATGAATTTGTAGTATTCATATAGTAATTTATAGTAATCTATACTAGAAATAACTATAGTTACTATACTATATATGCTATAGGTAGCTTGATATATATATACAGGGTGGCCGTAAAGTCATTATACAGTTGCATACAATAACAATTAAGACAAAGGAATTAATCAACAGACCAGAAATTTATTATTAAAATGGTTCTGGATTATAAGAATAAAATAATTACCGATACTGTTCAAACTGTAAGCCACCTGTTTCAATGCTTTGCTTATTTATTATAAGTAACTGTATAGTGACTTTAGTGCCACACTATATATAAAACTACTGTTAGTGACTCAGAAATATTAATATATATGAGATAGCAATTGAATGTATATATATATATATATATATATATATATATATATATACATACACACACATACATATATAGATATAGATATAGATAGATATATATATACTTACATATTTTATTTTAGCATATTGCATCAAAAACATGTCATTTCTAGTGGGTACTCATATTCCAGTGGACACTTCATTTATTTATTTTTATCTACTGGCATAAATATTTGAGAAATCTTATTAAAGAAAAATATGCACTCTCTGGCAGAGATAGAACCTGTGTCCTCCTGGGCAGAAGAAATCGTCATTAGGTCCAACATGCTCTGGTCTGCTAAGTTCTTTGTAGTTCAATCAGTTTAAATAACAAAATCTATTACTTCTTTAGAAAATGCATCATATATATATATATATATATATAGGAAGCAGTGGGGTAATGGATTGTGGCTCAAATTGAGGAATCGAATAGCTAAGTTCGAATTCCAGTCAAATCCAATTACATTTACCTACATGCTAATACCCTTGAGAAAGGTATGAATCCTATTCTTCTCTCCACCCCCGGCTATAGGTAAATAGTAGGACAGACTGGGTTCTATAGCCTTGGATGGCAAGTGGTTTAAGAGAACGATAACTCTGAATTCAAAACCTGCAGAGAGTTATTTGGAGAACTTGTGGCACACGGTGCACCAGGTCTGTGTATTCAGTCCTTCAAAAAATGTGTTTGGTTCTGCACAAAGCTTTCACCTTAAAATCAAATCATATGTGCAGGTTTTCTAGCTGTTGGTTTCTAGAAACTGAGGTACCTGACCCTCATACGTCATAAAAGGGTCCCCAGTAAACAGCTCATGTTGATTAACAATGGGACAGTGCATATATATATATATATATATATATATATATATATATATATATATATATTAATACTCATATTATTATATGTATATTCAAAATAATATTGATATTAATAGTGACTCAGCATTATTAATATATATATAGGAGTCATGAGCTGAAATCAAGATGTACATTATATATAATATAAATATGTACAGTGGGGAAAATAAGTATCTCATTCCCTTCTGATTTTCTTTATGTCAGTGGTCTATAATTTTCCAGGTAGGTCCATCTTGAAATTGAGAGATAGAATATAAAACAAAAAATAGAAAATTACATTATATTAATTTTTGAACATTTATTTCTTTTTTTATTGAAAAAAATGTATATTTCACTTCCTATCAATTGTCAATGATTCAGGCCCCAAAGACCGATTATGTGACCAGGAGGCATATAGACTATTACTCAATTATTACTCCTCATCAAGTAGTCATTACATGTATAAAAAACACTAGTTCACAGAATCCTTCAATGAATCAGAATCTAATCTCTCCACAATGGACAAGTGAAAAGAATTGTCTAAGGACATCCAGGAGAAAATTGTATACCTGCATAAAACTGGAATGGGCTACAAGATGATTGGTAAGCAGCTAAGGTGAGAAGGAGTCAACTGTTGGTGTGATAATAAGAAAATGGAAGAAACACCAATTGACTATCAATCTCCCTTGGTCTGGAGTTCCACGCAAGATCTTCCAATGTGGAGTGAACCTGATGATGAGAAAGGTGAGGAAACAACCCAGAACTACGCAGCAAGAGCTTGTTGATGATCTCAAGGCAAGTGGGGCCACAGTCACCAAGATGACCATGTATGTATGTGTGTGCATTATATTTTAAAGTAGAGACTGAAAAATATTGTCAACTATAAATGAAAAAAATAAATTTTTATGTCATTGTAAATATATAAGTATTAAAAACGTGTGTGCAACATTTTTTTAAATAAAATATTACATATGAATATATATAGAGATAGATAGATAGACAGACAGATAAACATTATGTTTTATATATAAGGATTATATTATCTTTGAAATGTATTTTTTAATTTTAGACCTTTAAAGTTCTTTTGTATTTTATTTATAAATTTCTTTTTTTTTTATCATTTTACAAGAATTTTAATTGAAAAGAATTTCTCATTCTTGATTTTTTTTATAAATTGATAATTTTTTGTGGTTTGTTTTTTATGAAGATTTGTCTTTAAAAATCTTAAAATTTCAGGATAAAAATAAAACATATATCAAAGATTTGAGACTACAACTAAATATATATATATACATAAATATCTATATAACTGTTTCATGAAAATCAAAGATGAGGTCTTTTTCCTATTTAGACATCATTTTTAGTTTTATCTCAATAATGCCAAAATGTTGTATTCAATACAAGGTTTGGAT
>CAHIKZ030000111.1:2082500-2125000 GCA_903632075.3 Acanthosepion pharaonis
TCTCTTTTTATTATATATATATTTTTATTCATTTCACCCCAAACAAGGTGTGAATGCCACTAATACACAAAGGTTACAGGGAGTAAAAGTGAGAGAAAAGACTGGATATAGGGAGGATTCAGGAAAGGACAAAAGATTGGTAATGAACAATAATACTTAAGACAAGAACAACACATATAAGATTCTCCAGCGGAGTGTAGAAGAAGTAGTCAACTGCTAGAAGTGAGTCAAGTGACTTCCACAATGAATCTCCAACTGCAGACCAACATACAGTATTTACTACTATATTTATGTGAATGGGGACTACCCATTATCATCCATAGGTATGCTACAATATTTATCAGGGAAGCCAGTAAACAGAGTGAGAAGGATGAAAAAAGGAAGTGTTGTAGTAGAAGTGGTGGCTGCCTTTAGCTATTTCAACCATAAATGGGTGGGACTTAGATGCCAATCTAGTAGCACACTTAAATTCATGCAGTCAGGGTACCAGGGGAAAAGCTTGTCAAAGCAGTTGCCATGAAAATATTTGTAGAAAAGACAGATGGAGGCCACATCATTTCAGTGAGAAAGTCTTATTCACATGAACCTATCCATGTCAGGTATATTATAAGCACATGTTTCAATATAATTTATTTCACACTCACAAGTCATTTCAGTTTAGTTGAATGCTCAATTGGTGCTGCAATATTGCTGCCTTTTGCCATACTAAGCTCAGCTATTGCTTATAGAAAAAGTTTTAAGAAAATCTTTTTCCATTTTTTAAGATAATGATCTTAATACTCCTGGGGATTAGTTTAGTTTTATCATTATTTTTCTTGCGCACACACACACACACAAACAGTGTGTAAGGAGAAACCATATCTAGTAATATAAATATATCAATTTATTCATCCTTTGTTAAAAATAATCTTTTCCCTTTCCTGAAGCTAAAAACAAATAAGCAAGTCTTATGTTAATAATATTCAGACGTGTCCTGCTATAATTGAATCTGCCATTTCAGTACAAGATTTTATTATGAAAGTAAAAGGTTATTTTTCATGTTAAGCATTAATTTATGAAATTCTAATTGTTAAAATGCAAAGACAAAAAGTTTGAAGACCATATTGAGGTGGGAATCTGACAGTTGCAATGCAGTGTTGATTCCTATGTCCACACATCCTCTCTCTATCTTTATCTGTATATATATATATATATATATATATATATATATATAGAGAGAGAGAGAGAGAGAGAGAGACTTGATGACTCAATATTCTACACTTGATGAATTACTTAATTTTATATATGTATATATATATATATATATATATGAATACAAAGACAAGAGGACAAACTATTCTTAGCAGATACATTTCATCATCTGAGGGAATTTATCAAGGCAAATGTAAGGATTTATTTTGTTGCATGTGTTTATATACAAGAGCAAGGCTATCATTGGTTTATCAAGGCTTTTAAATTTAAGAAAGTTCTTCAATGTTCATCAGATGGTTGAAAAGTCAGTCAAAACAGGTAGAGGACACAAAGTGCCATAATGATGAATACACATGTTTTAACAGACCTTTCACATTAAAGGCCCTTGGTAAACCAAAGGTATTCATTACAGTTCCTTTACAGATACACTCTATCTGAAAATAATTTAAACACACACTTACAAGGAGAGTTGAAAAGTTGAAAGCTGGGCCCACTTTCCAAAATCAGTACCCACTACTATACAACAAGGACATACTCTGAGGTAGCAATAGTTTACCAAGATATAAAAACAGACACTTGGCAATGGACAAGAGTCTTCTACTATATTTGGTGTCCTTTCAGGGCCTAGGCAATCATGAATCTTCACAACTTCCTCCTATACAACAAGGATATAGTCTGAGGTAGTGTTTGTTTAATTATTATCTGTAGCAATAGTTTACCAAGATATAAAAACAAACAGTTGGCAATGGACAAGAGTCTTCTACTAAGTTTGGTGTCCCTTTAGGATCTAGGCAATCATGGCTCTTCACAACTTCCTATCGCTTGTAGCTCTTTTTACCATGCCTCCTACTTCCTGTTCTCTGATATCCATTTACACAAGTTTGTAAGGTAGGTTACTCACTGTTTTCATTTGCCACTCTTGCTTCCAATATGTCCTGTCAGTGTTAAAATTTTAAACCTTCTTTTGACATGTCCTTGAAATTTCAACTATTTCTTTGTAATTTTAAGTATATGTGTCTTTTTTGTTTTCATTTTCCTTAAAACTTCCTTATTGCTCACATGTTCTGTCTATGGTATTCTTATTATCCTTCTGAAGAACCACATTTCTGTTGCCTCAAGTCTCCTCTTCATTTTTGTAGAAATTTTTCACCAGGCACTGCCATATAGGAGGACTGATATTACATAAGAGTTCAGCACTTTATTCTGTATAGTTGTAAATTTTCATTTATATTCTTCCTGTCACTAAAACATTCATTATTATTATTATTATTATTATTATTATTATTATTATTATTATTCTGTCATTATTAATTGAAAAGTTAATAGTTCTTATTAAAAGAATTAATAAGCTAAGAGATAATATTTTATTTCTGCACATTTCAAAATATAACTGGTATGATTTGTCACCCAGTTAGCCCAATTCAACTAAGGGTTTTTCTCTCATGTTTAATCCCACCAAGAATTGAATATTGGGTGTTCGCAGTCTCATCCTTCCCTAAATATTTTCTATGGGATTGGGGCTTGTAAATATGGCATACGGCTTCATTATAAATGAAAAATAATAAGTTATAAAACAGTTGTCTGCAGAAGTGCAATTCACATTGTCTTGTTGAAAGATCAATTTTTTGCTTTCATATTTATTTATTAGTAACTTTTGTGGATCAAGCTGTATTCCTATCATATCTTTGTGCTTGATTACCTACAAAGTTCTAACAATAAACAGCATAACCTACACCTAGTAAAATCTCTCTGGACCATAATTCCTCTACCACTAGCACCACCTATGAGCAATGCTTTTTGGTGTTTTTCATTGGAGAACATACCAAAAAATGGCAGAATTTGCCAGACCCCTTAGACTGAAAAACTTTTCCTCTGACTATATCAGATTCTGTATGACAGTGTCTGCCAAATGGCATCAGACTTCTTTACACAAACACAGTTTGGGCTTAGCTTACACTCATAGCAGATGAGATTTATGAACCAAAATGAGAATGGAAGATTACATTATTTGCTGGATCTAGAAAAAAAGAATCACCTACCTTGAAAAATAGTTTGTGTTTTGTGTGTGATATGCTGAAGAAAGATTAAAGAAAAAGTCATTAGCAAAAATCTGCTACTTTAAGTATCAGAATCTATGCTAATGTTCTTTCTTCCCATAAATGGCATGGCCAATCAGAAAAATCACTTGATGAATAAAAGCCATTGATTTTTGCTTACCAACAGTAAGATTTTTTCTGAGCTTGCTAGACAAACATGCATTTCTGCTGGTGAGAAGTGAAGGCTGAATTTGTGACCACATTTTGTCATTACTACATTGCCTGTTAAACAATTATGATGGACTTTTGTTTGAACTGTGATTTGGCTACAAGTGTCACAGACAAGAGACAGAAGAAACCTATTACTGCCATTTATTGCTACAATTTTCTGAACACCTTTTGGTCAATTTGCAGTGATCCCTCTTACAATTTCTTGTCTAGTCTGTACAGGAATGTCCATTTTTACCATAAATGTCACGATTTCTCAAAACATTACAGATTCCTAGAAAAATGGTTACTTTATTGTAACATTTAAGTATCTGACTCCCCCTGCCATATTCTAACTTTACAAGAACCAGATCGGACAAAGAATGAAGTATTGCTGCCATACCTTGGTTGAGGCTGCCAAGTTTTCATTTGCCTGTTTTGATAGAATACAAAAGCATCTATGTGACCTTGTAGGTGATGAATTATTTTCCACTCTACAAATGCTTTCCTGCAGATAAAGTGTTACAAACCTCTCACCATTCTATAACTATTTCCATGGTATGTATTCTGATGAGCAGCATTTCTTAAACCCACCAGCCCTGACCTTTACAAATTTGACCTGCCATGCAATGTACACAAGTGTGAATCATCCCCATTTCCTTTGGATATTTTAATAATCCTTCCAGCAAGATGTTTTCCCAATCACTACAAATAATCTTGCCTCCTGCAAGCTTAGGGTTAATCATTATCTCTCCTGCATAGCCCCATGAATTCACTTCTTGCCTTTTCCTTGCACAAATACAATGCCACACAGTAACTCTCTACTTTGAGTGGCTCTTGGGCTTTGTATAGGGTTGACATTAGTATAAAAACATAATAGCAGTGACAGACTGAGATTTTCCTAAGTTTTGCTTCTTTTTCTAATGCAAACAAGGAATCTTTCAGCATTTTCAAGGAATTTTCTATTGTTGATTGTTTCCTTATTTTGTTTAACAGCATATCAACACTTCTATGGGTTATTTAATGCCAAAATCTTAATATTTTAAATGCAAATTTATGGCTTCAACTGAACATATTTTGTACATAATTTTATACTTTTCAAGTAAAGGTCTGTTTTTTTTTAATATATAGTTTATAGATCATAAAATGTATTGTTAGTAATCTTATATAAAATGTATTTTCTAGTGTTGCATTGATTGTCATTTTACTATAATAATGTACTGTTGCTCATTATTATAAAAACGTACTGATTCTTGATTTGAAGTTCACTATTTGCCCATAGCTGGAATCCTATAATAGGTGCTACCACTCCGGGTCAGGGTGGACCTAGGAACAACAGCAATTAAGAGGTGGTCCCAAATGAATAGTAGACACAAAGCTTTGCTAACCACTCTGCAGCCCAGATGACTAGGATCAAAGTGTAGTATCTGTTCCAACAGAAGAGAGCCATCCCACAGCTCCAGCCATCAGCAGCAGTTCCAGCTATCCAGCCAACCATTATCATTGCCAGTTTGCCATTGATTGTTGGTCCAGCCATTTCCAGTAGGTCTCCAATTCCCACCACTCCAGCTATCTCTAGCAGACCTCTAGCCACATCCATCCTTGCTAGCGGCAACAATATGCAATAAACTGTCCTTTTCAGGACAACACATTTCAGCAACCATAAAAATTGTCCTTTTCAGGACAATGTTCTCCAACAACTACAAAACTGTCCATTTTTCAAGACAACACTTCTTCAGTGACTACAAAACTGTCCTTTTTAGGACAACACTCTTCAACAACTACAAAACTGTCTTCTCAGGACAATGCTCTCCAATAATTACAAAACTGTCCATTTTTCAAGACAACACTTCTTCAGTGACTACAAAAACTGTCCTTTAGGACAACACTTCTTCAGTGACTACAAAACTCCTTTTCTACAAAACAACTGTCCATTTTTTCAAGACAAACTGTCCTTTTTGCTCTTCAACAACTACAAAAACTGTCTTCTCAGGACAATGCTCTCCAATAATTACAAAACTGTCCATTTTTCAAGACAACACTTCTTCAGTGACTACAAAACTGTCCTTTTTAGAACAACACTCTTCAACAACTACAAAACTGTCTTCTCAGGACAATGCTCTCCAATAATTACAAAACTGTCCATTTTTCAAGACAACACTTCTTCAGTGACTACAAAACTGTCCTTTTTTTTAGGACAAAACTGTCTTCAACAAACAGTGTGACTACAAACTGTCTTCTCAGGACAATGCTCTCCAACAACTACTAAAACTGTCCATGCTCTTTTTCAAACTGTCCACAAGACTTCTTCAGTGACTACAAAACTGTCCTTTTTAGGACAACTTCAATAATTACAAAACTTCAACAACTACTTCAACAACTAAAACTGTCTTCTCAGGACAATGCTCTCCAATAATTACAAAACTGTCCATTTTTCAAGACAACACTTCTTCAGTGACTACAAAACTGTCCTTTTTAGGGACAAACAAAACTCTTTCAACAACTAATTAAAACTGTCTTCTTCAGGACAAAATGTCCTCTCCAACAACTACAAAACTGTCCATTTTTCAAGTCCACAAACAACTTCTTCAGTGACTACAAACTGTCCTTTTAGGACAACACTCTTCAACAACTACAAAACTGTCTTCTCAGGACAATGCTCTCCAATAATTACAAAACTGTCCATTTTTCAAGACAACAAAACTTCATTTTCAGTGACTACAAAACTGTCCTTTTTAGGACAACACTCTTCAACAACTACAAAACTGTCTTCTCAGGACAATGCTCTCCAATAATTACAAAACTGTCCATTTTTCAAGACAACACTTCTTCAGTGACTACAAAACTGTCCTTTTTAGGACAACACTCTTCAACAACTACAAAACTGTCTTCTCAGGACAATGCTCTCCAATAATTACAAAACTGTCCATTTTTCAAGACAACACTTCTTCAGTGACTACAAAACTGTCCTTTTTAGGACAACACTCTTCAACAACTACAAAACTGTCTTCTCAGGACAACACCTTTCTCACCTGAACATGCAGAGATATTTTTTCACCTTATGCGCTGTAACTTTATTTTTGTGGAAATCTTAGTTTTGTTTGTTGTTGCCTTCCATCATTCAATATGTATCTCTCTTCATGAATTATGAGTTAATTAGATTTTATTTTATGTTAGTATCCACTCAGTAGGGATCATATTTCATTAATAATCTTCAACAGAAAGATGTTTTAGTTTGTCTGAAATTAATTAATAAAATAACTTCAAATAATGCGTCTGCTATAATTTGAATCTGTCTAATTTACTCATTTTACCAACTCTTAATTTATATAGATTTTAAAAGTTTTTCTTTGTAAACGTTATAAATTCATTTGACTATTAATCATGGAATAAGATATTTGTTAAGTATATATATATATAATTCCTATACACTATAAAATTATCAGCACAAAACATTTAGTTAAACAAAATATCAGTCATAATTTCTGAATAGTGTATTAAAATCTAATTGAGTTGCAAGTTCAGCTTAAAAGAACACAAATGCATGATGGGAACGGTTATAAATTCTGACTTTGGATCAGGAAACTATTTTGATATTCAATATTTGTCATTAAGAAAAGGGTTGAGACATAGAATGTAAAAATGCGACAATAAATAAAACATTAAAAAAATAGAATATAAATATTAAATAGAAAATGCGACAATAAATAAAACATTAAAAAAACAGTCAAAAATTAATAATGAAGATAATTTATCAAATAAATTAGAACAGCTGTTAGGACCAATTTCTGATAAAAGTTAAGCAAAAATATCTTCGTCATGATAAATACCTAACTTTTATCTTTATTTACAAAACTTTGATAACTTATCATATGATAATTTGTTTAATTCAAAAAGAATTCTTAATGAAGATAAGTTTATCTGATAGGAAATTTTTTTAATCTCTTAAATTTGCTAAACTTTAATTCCATACCAAACAACCATTTAATTGTAAATTTAAGACACATACTTTTTTTTACCTTTTCTCATCAATAATTACTGATAACAGTTTTCCTAGTTGCATTTTCCAAAAGTTTTCTGTCCCAGGAAGTCCAGAAATTTTTTTATTTAAACAGGTAAGTAAGGGAATTTACTTCAAAACAAACTGATAAAATGAATGAAAAAGTAACTTCTAACTCTTTAAAGATTTTATGAAACAAAAATATATTGATGAAAAAAAAATCCCGATCTTAAAATTTTTAATATAAATTCAATCAAGTCTTTGGGTCCCCACTGAGGAGTATGAAGCTATGCCTTTCAGCATGTTATGCATTTCTTGCTATGGTTTCTGTAAGGGAGGGAGTTGCTACCCCCATATACAAATGATTTTGAATAGAGAGTTGTCCGTCTGCTAAGCTATTCACCACAAAATAGAACCTTAAATCTTAGACCCATCAGTCCTTACTACAACCACTGAGTCATATTTACAAGGGTTACTTATTATAGTCATGAAAATGGAATTTAATTGTAGAAAAAATAAAATGTCCCTCAAATAGAAGGGATTTTTCACAAGCAGAACTTTGTATTCCTTTCTTTATGAAAAATAAAATTTAAAAGTGATAAAAAACAAATTATTGGTACAAAAAATTTCTCTCTTTCAAACATAAAAAAAGATATTACTTCAATTAATAGATAAAAAAAAAACAGAATAAAACAAAAGAAAAAATTCCCTGAGGCTCAAAGAAATTAATAAAGTTTGCAACATATTTATTTTTAAGTTGAAAAATTACAGGAAAACCTTCCAAAAGTTGGGAATATGTACATTTAGGTCATGAGTACATTTCACATTGTAGGTACATGTCCATGTCACTTTATCAAATAAGAGAGGAAAGGGGGAGGGGGGAGTACGAGAGAGAAGGAGTAAGAAAAAGAGAGGAAGAAGGATATTATTTATGTGGATATGAGGCTAATATCTATTTATTTTATTTGTAGATGCTTCTCATAAAAGACTATTTATATGTACTTAAATATACAATTCTTTCACAAAAAAACCGTCATGAAATTAATTTTTAAGTTATGAACCAAATATATATATATATATATATATATATATATATATACCTACATTCAAAGTGAAACTTAAAGTTTCATGGTTTCAGGTATATATATATTTATTAATATATCTTTCTTAGCCCTGTCTAATCACACTGGGCACTGTTTTGTTTAAACCTTATATTAAATTGAGTAAATATTTATTTGCTTACTTGTGTATGCAAGCTAATGCACATATATATAGTTGCTAATACCTAGTTATTTGGTTTATATCCACATTTATACCCATATATACATATATATATATATATATATATATACATATTTATATATATATATATATATACATATGCATATATATATATATATATATATGCATATATATATATATATATATATATATATATATATATATATATATATATATATATATATATATAATTAAATATATATAATTTGATTAATAAATTCAAGTACTAGACATTTGATTGCTTCAGGCCAAAACCGAAACCTGACCAGTTTGGTACCAGTTGGAGATTCTAACCCCAGGCCATTGATGCCCAACAGAGAAAGGTGAATTTTTGCATATTTATTTTTACATAAACACACAAGTCACTCAATCGCTAGAAGAGTCTTGCATTATTTGCTGTAATAGTGACTGTTTACAAATTCGTTTCTTACTTCCTACAGTGCTCGACCGATTAAATTATTTATGTATATTAAATTATTTATATATATATATATATATATATATATATATATATATATATATATATATATATATATATATATATATATATATATATATATATATATATATATATATATATATATATATTATATATATATATCCATATACAGGATGTATAGATATGATGTGACCAAAGTATAGGTAAATTTTTATGATTTTATCTGATGTGTAGTATAAGATGACCAACTGGTATCATATGACAAAACTTTAAATGATAATGTTATGGTAAACTCAAGCTCCATGCAAAAGTTGATGAGGATCATAATAATTTTGAAAGGTTTTAATTATGTATGTGAGTGTCCTATGTTTTTTACTCTATAATGAGAAATAAATGTTTTATAGCATCTTAAATGTTTTATTGCTTAACATTGCAAAAGAAAATACTATATAATGTGTATGTTATTGAAAAATAAAGTTTTTCTGCTATAATAAATGTTGTTGTTATTCAACACAACATTGATAATGAATTTTAAATTATAGATTGTGTTTTATCCTAAATGTTGTTATTTAACATTAATATGAGTAATAATGATTGGTGTGAACACACCCATAGCTCTACAAATTAAGAATGAATATTTGTTTACATTACTTATTAATTGTGCATGTTGCTCAGTGAAACTTTTGCAAATTACTGGAGAACGAATATTTTCTATGAAAATTTCTCAGACATTCAGGCCAGTAAATGTTATTAATACTGCTTATTATAAAACAGAACATTTACTTAAATATTTGTATCTATAAAAAGAATGTATAAATATAAAAATGTTTTAAAATAATAGTCGGACTTTTCATAATGTGTGACATCATTTGTTTACATTTGGATATGCTTTGAGCAGATATGAATGTATATGAGAGATTCATGGAAGATTGAAGTTTAAAAACAGTAAAATCGATTTTGCTAATTGAACGATTCTCCGTGGCTTGTTTGGTTAAGGCATGTCAAGCTAAATGATGGTTCCGTATAGGATACAGGTTCGATTCCTGTCAGAGAATGAATATTTTCTATGAAAATTTCTTGAAATTCAGGCTGGTAAAAAAATATATATATATATATATATATATATATATATATATATATATATATATATATATGTGTGTGAAAAAAGTGTGTGTGTATAAATATATATATATATATATATATATATATATATATATATATATATATATATATATATACATATAATTATTATATATTATATGTGCAGTACTTATTAGAAAGCGCTCAATATCAGAGATAGTACTAACATATTTGTTTGGATTGATGTGAGTTTGTGACATAAACTCACATCAATCCAACCAAATATACATATATATATATTTTATTTTTTTTCATCACCCACTGATATATATATATATATACAGAATTAATATAAGTAAAAGTTTGTCACTTAGTAGACTGATGTTACCTGCAGCATCTCAACTCCATGGTTATGTAAGCAGATCTGCCTATGCACTCATTAGGTGGTATCAGTAATTGACTGTTTATATTTTTCAATTTTTTCCATTTTTATACACTTATCATTGGTTTAATTTTTTCATATTTTTTGTGGTTATGTGTTATGTGCGCATTTTCACTCAGGCAGCCATGCACCCATCTGTGCCTGATATGCGCAGTACCTAGATAGCAATCCAACCTGCATAGGTAGTGTCAGTTTCACATGTCAATGTGATCTTCAAAAAAAGTACCACTAATCTTGAATAGTTTTAAGCTTTGAATTAAAGCGCTTTCTTGAACATTAAGTTGTCTTTAAATTTTGTTACTTTGCTATCTGATTGATAAAATTTACAGGATAAACATTAGCGGAAATCTCTAGACATTTGCAAATAGGAAACATTGTGCTGATTCACAAAAATGTGTTGAAAATCACTAACACAAGTTCTGAACTCATGTGTAGAAAAAAATAAATATATACAATTAAAATAATTTGCAAAATTTATGTTAACTACTGTTTTGTATATCAATTCAAGTTTCAATTCCAGTCAAGTAAATTATATTCACTTATGTACAAATCTAAGTCTCCTTGGGAAAGGCATGAATCCACATCTCCTCTCCCAGTTATAGGTTAATTAGTAGTGCTTGTATCAGTAAATCATTGTTATTTCCAAGAACATTTTACAATCCAACAATATTTTCTGGCTTTAAATAACCTGCAAATGGTTGATAAGCCATAAAAACAAATCAGTCAAACCATGGATGTAGTTTTGCTGCACAGCCAAACACCAGACCAGCTCCCTTCATATGTCTCAGTTGCATGCTAATAAAAGCATAGATCAGAAAGAGGCAAAAGCAAAAATCAGAAAAGAGTTGCTAGCCTTGGATTGAAATGTAGAAAATACAGGCTATACCCAGATAATATTACTTAATGTAATATTATATGCAGCATTAATCAAATTTTAACCATCTGCATTCCCATTCAGATGTATCACGAGCATTAAGATGGCAGGTTTCAGTTTGACATGATAAGGAATGAAAGGGCACACTATGTTTATGATGCTTGCAATCAACCACCATAACTCATATCTTCTTGATGCACACAAAGTTTATGTTACCTGTGATAGTCCTTGCGTTCATAAGTAAAAAGACCTATGTGATGTCACCTCTCTTTTACCTGTAGGGCCTCAGGTTCAATAACACCATTTATAGTAAACTTCTGGACATAGTAATCAAGCCCTAGATTGACAGGCTGTGTATACATATTCACAGTAGACACACTTCAGAAATATGTGAAAAGGTTACCATTTATTTAATCTATGGGTGGGGGTAGATTATTGTCATTACACTGTCTATATCCTACTCCATTTTCGCTTTTTGCTCCAACTATATATTGTTCACCCTGTATCCAGTGAGTCTAAGGCTGCACTACTCAAGCCAGGGATTGAACTCGTAATTAGGGTTCCATTTTGCCACCCTTAAGATGTTTGACAGGCTGTGTACACATGTTCACAGTGGACATAGTTCAGAAATATCTGAAAATGTTACCAAATATTTGAAAAAATCTTAAGAAAATGATAGAGAAACACTTTTATATATATATATATATATATATATATATATATATATATATATATATATAATACAAGTTTCATTAAAATATATATATAAATATATACAAGGTAGTGCTGAAAAGTTATGACACTTATTCATTTCGTAAAATCTTACTAAAAGACCAAACATCAAAACTTGTGTTGGAATCTCTTCTTAGTTGGCAATGGAACTTCCACCAACCACACACACACACACACACACACACACACACACACACACACACACACACACACACACGTATATGCACACAGATAGGATAGAATAGGATGTGTGGGTGGTGTAATGTATAACCACTTGGAATGAAATATCAGAGAGTTGAGACCAAATCACAGTTGAGATTGTTACATTCACTTATGTATAAACCTATTGAGTTGTCAGTGCCTAACTATGAATTAAATAGTAGGGTAACCTTGCCTTTTTAGCCTTGGTTTGCAGTCTAAGAGAAAGACAACTCTGAATTCAAAACCCGAGGAGGTTCATTTGGAGAGCTTGTGGCATTCTATGTACACCAGTTCTCTGTATTCGGCTCTTTCAGTGGTGGTTGATTCTGCAAAAGCTTTCACCACAATAATCAGATCATATGTATGGGTAGTCTGACTTTTCAGATCTAAGAACCGAGATGCTGCACCCTCACATGCCAAAGACTACAGGAGAGTCTATCAGATAGAGAGGTAGATATAAGGAAGGAGATGGTTTAAATTTTTTAAATGTCTTATAAAAAAACAGGAAATGTTCTTAATTAAACTTTTAAAGTAATCCAAAAAGTGACCCAGCAACAGAAAGGCTGGTTTGAAAATTAGAATTCCAGAATAAAAGTTTTAAATAAAAGAACAGTTCAGAATTATTTTCAGTAATAATAACCTAAACAGTATTTGACTCTTTTTAAAATTTTTTTTTTTTCTTCAGCATCAACATTTTTAACTTTTACTTAGAATATGGGCAATTATAAAAAAAAATGGAGCACACCATAAAATATACATAAGTTTTCGTCCTTTTGATATTTATTTTTTTGTTTATTTTGTTTATTTTTATTTTTTCTTTCCAAGCCATGAATGCTTGCTAATAAAAATTTTCTCATTGGTTTTGGCTTCTTCTTCTTTTTTTTCCTACTCAAGTTAATTCATTTTTCTGCTTTCATAAAATAATAATGTATCTAATCGAACCAAAAATGAAATTTGATTACACTCAGCCTCAAAAATAATTAGCTTTAGCTACAAAACAATTCATATGCATATACACACATATACTTATCCACATGTCCATGTGTTTTATATATATATATATATATATATATATATATATATATATATATATATGTTTATACATATATTTATTAAATGGAACCTTTATATATATATATATATATATATATATATATATATATATATATATATATATATATATATATATATATATATATATACATATATATAATGTATATTTTAGATGATTCATATATATATATATATATATATATATATATATATATATATATATATATATAAATTTATATATATGATTCATATATATATATATATATATATATATATATATATAATTTTTTATTGTGTTTAGAAATTACTTTTTACGCGCAGACAATTTTAGAAAATGTAGTTTATTATTGATGTTTTTGAAAAAATAAATATGATTTTGATCATGAATAAAAATGTATAAAACAAAGACAAATTCTTTTCAAAAAATCAATTGTTTAAAAGAGACCAATCTTTTTTACATTCCAGATATTTTTCTTTTATTCCTTACCAATATTCTAGTATATATGTTTCGTATTTTATGTAAGCCGAGGCAGACAGTTCTATTTGTAAATACAGCAAACTTCACAAACTTACAGATTGGAGTATCCCAAAGTAACCCTGGCCTATTATGTGGTACACAAGAGGAAATTTAATTTCTTTTGTGACTTATCAAGTAAAGCTTTTAATTTTTAATTTATTGAACCTGATCACTTGTTAACTCAAACTGAAGTTATTCCCTCCTGACCATAGAATATCTCAAGAATAGTTTATTTATTTAATAAAGTTCAGATTATTTATCATCACCTTAACATCTTTCAATTTGTACCGATGAGAAGATATAAAGACTAGTGCTACTTTGATAATACTAGTTCATAAGCAGACATCTATGTGGGACATCTATGTGGGACATCTATGTGGGACATCTATGTTGGATTGTTGAAAGTTTCATGTAAGAAGCTCTTTAAAAAATATATATTTTATGTTTGGTTATTGGATCAGATTTTGGGACATGGGTCAAGATGAGACCTTTTCAGCACCCCTTTGATGAAGACCTCTGAAAATCTGTATGTTTACAATTTTATTATTTCAAGGCATTTTTATTAATTTTTATTAATATCTCTACTATGACAAATCTGTATACAAATAAATTTTATCTTAATAAATTTGCTATAAGCAACAGATGTAGGTGAAATTTTCAGGGTACAGGAATTTCAAAGAAAATATTGATACATATATATATATATATATACACACACACACGCACACATATATATATATATATATATATATATATATATTTATTTATTTATTCAACTTCATATGCGCACATTTTGTTCTGCTCTCATAATCTTAATTCAAAAATTTGCAACTTAAACATTTTTTGAGTAACATTTAATCATGAAAATATTGGTGCTTTTTACAAAACGAATAACATTTTCTCAAATTTTTTTAAAGTAAATAAACTTATTCATTATAAAAGTAAATAATTAATGAATATGTGCTGAAATTTTCATTTAAATTGGATAATTCCCTGATTTTTGGTAATTTAAAAAAAGCCCTGCCCTTTCCCCACCATTTTTTCTTCGAGGGTTTATGGCCCCCAGGTTGGGAAAATTTGAAATCGACATATAGCAGAAAGGGACACAGTATCAAAGTTTCAGGAGGTACCCCAAGACCATAGCACCAGCCCTTTATAGCATCACCTTCTTTGGATATAGAACAGCGTTTGGAATGGTTAATGATAGCTCATTTCCTTTTCTCTAGAACTTGAGATCATTCTTTTGAAAATTGGGTCATTTTGGTTGAATTTGAACTGAGGGTCACATATTGTAATGTGGTTCTTTAAATTTTTTCTGTTAAATTGCAAGGCTTCTAAACAGAAGAACAATTAATACATCCATTTTTAAATGATTGACAATGTCCAAATAAGATATGTGGAGCATTTCTGTAATATCCCATATCGTATAACATGGATTAGTTTTAATCAGCATTCCATATTGGTCATCATCAACTACTGCAGGCTTGCTGGAATGTTTTCACTCTTCCATATCAAAATTCCCATTTCTGAACCCCATGAACTACTTAAAAACAATACTCTCTGCTATGACACCATCTCAAATATCTTTATTACTGTTTGTACAATGTTTTTCCTTTCTGGAAATAAAAGAGCATCAAATGTCAAAATAATTCATTCTTAATATAAGAATGTTGTAGATTGTAAATTTTATTGCATTGAATACTGTTGCCATATATGATCTGGTATCCCCGCAGTTCATCTTGAGTTCCTCGACAAGATCCAGAGATGGATATACAATGTGATAGATCCTGATCTGGATTCTTGACTACAATCACATTCTCACAGATGTAATGTGGCTTCCCTCTGTCTTTTCTACAAATATTTTCATGGCAACTGCTCTGATGAGCTAATTTCACAGGTACCCAAACTACATGAATTTAAGCATGCTACTAGGTTAGTATCTTGATCTCTCCCTTTCACTGTCAAAACAGTTAAATGTAAACGCTTTTTCTACTCCAACAGCTTCCTCTCTTGCACTTCCTGATAGTGGAATTCCCTTCCTTCTATTTGCTTCCCTGATAGCTATAATCTTCAAATATTCAAATGTAATCGATATCTTCTGATACCTTGATCCTGATCTCGTTCCTTCTCTATATCCTTTCCTCAAATACCCCTCTTTACTCTTGCTCTCACTTTCTGTAACCCCTTGTATGTTAGTTGCACTTCTGCCTTACTAGGGGTGATATTCTTAAAAAAAAAAAAAAGACATGTGCTATTTTGTACCACGACTTTTTGACATCTTTGAAACAGTTTCATAATTCCATCCTCCCAGAAATTGCCATCTTTCTACATGATGAACTGGTTTATGCGGTTTTAACTAGTGGCATTCCCACCTTGCTTGGGGTGAAATGCTTAAAAAAAAATATACACACAAATCATATGGAAAAATTTATTGAATGTCACTGATCAAAATACACATATTGGTCAGAAATTTCAATCATTTCTTTCTTTTTTTTTTAATAGGTCCCCAAGCAAGGTAGTAAAGCCACTAAAACACAAGGGGTTACTGGGTGTGGAAGAATTAGAAACAGAATCATTTCTAAAGATTGGGATGAGAAAAGATTAATCAGGAGGACAGTAGATAGTGATTGGCATTGCATTTAAATTTCCAGAAATTAAAGTCGGCTGGAAAGCATGGAGCCAGAAGGGAGTTCCACAAGCAAGAAATACGAGAAAACTGTTAGCATAGAATTTACGGCTACATCTAGCCAGCTCAACTGCAAATTGATGAGATCTTGACACCAGTACCACTTAAGTCAAAGAGACTAAGTACCATATTAAAGAGCTCATCTGAACAATTACCATGAAAGTATTTATTGAAAAGACACAGGGAAGCAACATTATGGTGGTGGGAAAATGACTGAAACCAAATCACCAGATCAGGACCAATAATATTGCTGATTCTTCTTTGAATTTTATCAAGGAGCACAAGGTAAATAGAAGGGGCAACAGTGTGATATGAAATCACATCTTCAAACATCACATATTGAAAAAGACTACAACCCAATATATATGACAAATATACCACATGAATTCCAGATTATACTCTCTGTTTATATTAAAAATATTTAACTAATTTACATCTTGGCATGTGATCTTATGCAATTTGAGGGTTGTTCATCATAATTTAAACAAATATATATAATCCTATATATTATTATTATACATACCCACACTCACAGATTTGATGGATGTTAGTTGAAAATACGTCTATATTGCATAAAAACAATAACAATCAAAAACTAAAAATCTTTGAAGCCCTTTATATAATAGTTAAAGTCCCAAATAAATAAAGTCAAGTAGGAGTCTAGCAACAAAGTCCTTAAATGCTTATGAAAAAAAATTATATTCGTATGAGCAAAAACAAAAAAGTTACTTCCCTTATACTAGAAAAAAAACCAAAAGAACATGCAAACTTTGAAATTTGAAGTCTAGAACACTACATAAGCAGTAAAAAATGAACAGTTGAAATGTTTTAAATTCACAGAAACACATATATATACACACAGACAACTTTAGCCCTCAAGATGGTTTCAGATGTGATTGTAAGTACTAAGGAAAATAAAAATTATTCAAAAGAAAATTTTGGTATTTTTCTTACTCAATTTTCTAAGTATAGCAAAAAATTAATCTGTGAACTTGAAAGGATCACAATGAAAACTAATCAACATTATATGTCTAAATTAATTAACCAAACCTGTTTCAATATATATATATATATATATATATATATATATATTAAGAAATGGACAAGGTCCGACAATTTATTTATTAAAGACATTTTTTATGTTTAACGTTGTTATTTATAGATACAAGTATTTAATCAAATGCTTTGTTTATGATAAACAGTATTAAATAACATTTACCGGCCTGAATGTCCGAGAAATTTTCATAGAAAATATTCGTTCTTTGACAGGATTCGAACCTGCATCCTATACGGAACCGTCATTTACGCTGACGTGCCTTACCTCTGGGCCACAAAGAACCTTTTCGGTAGATAATAAATTGTTGGACCTTGTCCATTTCTTAATATATGACGTCATTTGTTTACATTTGATACGCCAGAGCAGTTATGAATGTACAAGATTCATGGAAGATTGAAGTTTATAAGCAGTAAATTCGACCTTGTCTACTGAAAAGGTTCTTTGTGGCCCAGAGGTAAGGCATGTCAGCGTAAATGACGGTTCCGTATAGGATGCAGGTTCGAATCCTGTCAAAGAACGAATATTTTCTATGAAAATTTCTCGGACATTCAGGCCGTTAAATGTTATTTAATACTGTTTATCATAAACAGAGCATTTGCTTAAATATTTGTATCTATAAATAACAACGTTAAATATATATATATTTAAACGTTAAATATATATATATATTTAAACGTTAAATATATATATATATATATATATATATATATATATAACATGAACGTTGAAGTCAACACTCTGAGGTGACAGATGGTTTCATGCAAGCAGTCTACTGCAGAAAGAAATGGAAACCTACTGCAGGAAAAATCTTCTGTTATGTCAGTCAAGCATGTATCACATGTGGCACTTAACTGACTAATTTCTTGAAGAATATTTTTATTGACAAGCAATGGGATAGGTATTCTAGTTTATTTAAATAATTTGCTATAAGTTTCCTTCAATCTATGTAGATGTAGCTAAAATAATATCACAAATAAAAGATATTTCAGTGGGCAACTTAGGGAATGACTATCTCTGAGGTGGGAGGGGGGGCATATAATTTCATTAGCCTACAGGCTCTAAAAGGCCATAATCTGGCCCTGGGCAGAATTGTGTGGAAGGGATGATGAAAAGACACAAAAGAAAGGAAATTGTGGAGAGCCATTATTGCCTATGGCCCAGATGTTACAAACAATGGTAAAACTATGACAAGAAATAATCCTTTGTTATTATCAGAAATTTTGCTTTTCTTTCTTTTCTTTTATGCTTTTTCTTTAATTTGGAAAATATTTTAGCAAGTTTTGAAAATGAATTTAGATTTATTTATAGTATTTTAGTTTTAAATAAGTTGGTGATCACTAGTGGACTAACATTTCTGTAACTATGTAAAGTATAGTGTTTCTGAGAATATAATGTCCACCAACGCGTTATACACAAAACTGAATTAATGCGAAATATTTAAAGAAAAAATAATCAATTTTCTTTTAATGTGTAGCCGCATCTTCAATAATGATTTCTAAATCACAAGTAACTTATCATCTGATTTAGAATCAATTAAAAAGTCTTTGTGTAAGTAAATGTTTTCTATGGTTAGAAGTAACATGTATCTGTCATTTCAACCTGTGTACTTTTGCTCTGAGTGGATTGGCTGAAAAGTTGTTGGCCTGACCAAGAAAGGATCCTTCAAAACAAGTCCTAATGTCTGAGGTTACATGGTGAAGATCTGTGAAGTAGTTCAGACCCAATCTTTTTCAGCCATAACCTTCAATGACATCATGTTCAGGGTATTTTTTTAACAAAACATTTTGTGAAAGTATGAGCATAATATGGATGTGTATGTAGCATAGTGGAAAGTAGAATTGGCATGTCAAGTTCAAATTCTAAATGAGGTTGTTGCATTCACTTTCACACTAATAACCTTAGAATCTATATCTTCTCCCTCCAGCTAACAGAATAGACTCGGTTCCTTAGTTTTGGTTGGCAACCAATCAGGGTGAAGGACAACTGAATGCAAATCTAGTTGAGGCTAGTAGCTTCATGCTGTAAAAACCTACTTTCTATGCAAAGCACTGTACCAACACCTAGTGTAGTGAGGCTGCAGACCTATTATCCACATAGAAATCTACAGGGTCAACAGCAACAACATGAGCATTGTTTGTCATCAAATAGATTTGCACAAAGTTGTAGATTTCTCACTTTCTCTCTCTTTCTCTTTATGTGCCTTTTTAGATTTGGGTGACAATATCTCTTTACAGCTTTTTATTATTTGTTGTTTTCAGTAATATTTTCACCTTTACAATTCTTGTCTGTCTTTGTGGTTCCCCAATCCATTTGCAAAGACTTCTCCAATTAATTAGTTATTTGCTTTCTTCTAATTCCCTTGACTTTGATGTGTTCCTTGTGAGTGTTAAATTCTCTAAGTCAATGTTATCTTCCTCTTTCTCATTGTTCCTTTGTAGTTTCTATTCTCTTGAGTACTTCCTCATTCATCCCATGGTATTCTATGGTATTCTATGGTTTATTGTATTCTCAGCATTCATTGATAGAATCTTGTCTAAGTTGACAGAAGTCTTTTTGCCCACAAATAATAAAAGAAACAATATTATTTCATTGAATACATCAAGGTGAATAAAAACAATAAATAAAGTAGTGGCAGCCTCATGTTCTGCTATGATCTTTCTAGCAAGGAAGTGTCAGTAAGATATTGAGAGTCATATATTTGATAATATTTCAAATATAGGACTCTCAGTAGCTTAGTATTTTTTAATGATTGCTTGCTTATTCATTCATAACTTAGCTACATATTAATTTCATCATCACCAGATCAAGAATTCTTTTTGGATTCTCCTGACTCATTCCCTCCAACAATCTCTGTCAGACATCTGCAGGCCCTCTAAAAGGCATCCAGAGTCATCTACAAGTCGGTCAATGTAGGTTTGATGAGGTCTTCACACTGATCTTTTTCTGCACAGTGGGTTCCATAGGAGGGTATCACTCACAAGTTCTGACTTATTTCACCAGGAGTGACCAGCTAGCCAAAACCTTCTCTCTCTGAGTGAAACTAATCAGTCAATATGATAAAAAGAAAAAAAATCCCTATATTCTTTAGGGGTAGTTGTAGTTCCATGTGGCAATCATCGACAAACAGATGTTTTGGCAGAGAGAACATAGCAGTTTTATGGATGATCATCCCGTATGACAACCAGAAGGTGCATTGCTCCATTTAGCAGAGAACTGTAATACATCTATAGTATTGGTTCCCATAGATGTCATTAGCCATCAAAAGATTCAAATGACAATTTCGCATATTAATCTAATAATGTGTTTATTCTTCTTGAATTTTAGTTCTTTCTTTCATTGTTATTTTTTCTCTCTATCTTATACTAGTTTTTCTTTTTACATCAAAATTATCTAGTGAACTTACAAAATATTAGCTCACACCGAATGGCTCTTACAAACTTGAGCATACAAAAAATTGGTTTCCTTTCTTATCTAAAAGAAAAAGATAATGCAGAAAAAAGAAAAAGAAGGTGAGAAAACTTATTGTAGGGGAAGGAAAAATTGTTTGAATCACAAGAATAAAAAAGAAAGAAAGGAAAAATAACGAAAGAAAGAAGAAAATAAATAAATAGAAAAAGAGTACAAATGAAGAGGGAGCAGAAAATGAAAGGTGAAATGAAATGAAGAAAGGAATGAAGAATAAAGCAAATAAGACAGAATTAAAAGAAAAAACAATGCTTATGAAAACTAAAAAAGAAACAAGAGTGAGAGAAGAAAATAGAAATATTGTGAGAGAAAAAAACTACAAAAATATTAGAAGGCGCCAAAGAAAACAAAGATGGAAAAGAATAAAAAAAGTTTCAATGAAAAAAGATACGAAAAAGAAAAGATAAGGAAATGCCTTATGCTAACAGCTTATGACCAAAATGGACCAGTGTCAATGCTACCTAAAGAGAGGGTCCATCGAATTCATTGCTGTAGGCAAGTGCAAAAAATTGATCGAGTTCATGAACCTCTTTACCTTCTAGCAGTAAAGGAAAGACAAGAAAGGATTACTGCCCAAGTAAAGTAAAGAAAAAAAAATGAAAGAAGGAAAGAAAAATGACAAAGAAAGATTTTTAAGTCAGATTTTTAAAATTAGAAGCACTTTCGCAGCCAACTGACTTTTGGCCATCTTCATACCCTGCACCCCATTGGGACCTGCCCAACAGGATTTTATACAATATAAGACTGAAATTAATAGTGTACTTGCTAAATTTTTAAAAAAATATATCAAAACATAGAATTTTAAAATATTTTTCATTCCTTTTAGTGATTTAGAATGTTAACTCTTCCTTCTAAAGTACTCAGGAATATATTGATATTTCGTAAGAATTTGGATTTTACAAGAAGTAAGTTGAATACTGGAGTAGAGAGAAAAAAAACAGAGGAGAAAAAAAAAGAGAGGACAAGAAAGCAGAAGAGAGAAGGAGAGAGGGTAAGAAAGAGAAAGAGCAAGAGTAAGTGAGATGGAGGAAAGTGATGAGAGAAAGTGCAAGCAAGAGGAGATAGAGAAAAACTAAGACAAAGAGAGAAACAGAGAAAAAACAAGTTAGAGTGAGAGAGAAAGAATATATAATATATAAATACATTAAGTGATAGAGAGAGATAGTAAGATATAGATAAAAAAGAAATTGAGAGAGAGGGAGAGATCAAAGGAGATGAAATGAGAACAAGAATAAGGGAGCAAACCAGAGAGAAAAATAAAACAAGAGAGAGAGAGAGCAAGAGAGAAAGCAATATATATATATATATATATATATATATATATATATATATATATATATATATAGAGAGAGAGAGAGAGAGAGAGAGAGAGGACATGAGTGAGAACAAGAGAAAAAAAGCAAGAGAGTGTCAGAAAGTCAGCAAGCAAAAAAGAAAGAAAGGAAGAGAAAGAGAATGAGAAAGAGCATGAGTGCATTGGGGGATATTTATAGAATATTTGGGTATAATTTGAGGTCCTTCATGGCATTTCAAGGGGCAATAAACTTACTAGGCAATGTCCATCTCCTCTCCATATAACATGTGATAGATTTTGTTAGATATAGATATCAAGAACAGAGAATGATACTAGTCTTTTTTTTTTACAAAGGAACTTATACATACAATCCATTGCCAATGATGCTGGAAAAATGGTCAGCTCATTCTAATCACTCTGGGAAGCATTTGATCCCTGTTACCAGGCTTTAGCTTCACATAAATAAGATTAAACCAAAAATGATCTATTGCTACCATATCTGAACTGGAGTAACTCAGTCTGCACTTTCTAACCCTGACAGATGCAGTCTTGTAGGGGAGAAACTTATTTTCCCCTTCTGCAACCTCTTTTCCACAGATACAATATTGCAAGCCTATTGCTGCTTTGTTGCTATTTCTATGGAAAATGTTCACATGACTTTGATTTTTAGTTCCACCAGTTCAGGCCTTTCCATCTAGGATATTTCATGCCTTTTCAACAGAGTCAATTCACCCTCAGTTCTCCCCAAATTTAAGAAGAAATTTCTTTACAAGCAGTTTTTTTCCCCAAGACCCATCACTTTGTGGAACAGAATACCACATAGTTCATTCCCAGAACACCTTAATCTTGACCTCTTCATGTCAAAGGTCAATTGTCATTTTTTCTTCATCGTCATCATCATAATCTTCATTTTCTACCACTGTCTCTTCCTTTTATATCACACTCCACATTCATCATTACAATTTTACATCTAACCTTTGATCTTCAGTGCTCTAGAGCGTTGTGTTTGGTGAAATTTAGTGAACAAAAACTACAAACAGTTGGTTCATTGATTTGATTTTCTCTGGTATTAAATCAATAAATCCATAGCCTAATGATGGAAAGCATAATTTTTAAGCATAATCTTTTTGATGCACTTTATTCAGTAGGGAATAATAATTCTATACTCTCGTAGCATGCAACTTTTGAAGAGCTAATTTTGAAGCTAATTTTAAGGGGGTCACATCATACATGAAGTATAAAATTAGTTTATGTACTGCTGGTCCTGACCAAACTATAGATCCATTTACTGTAGTTAAGAAGTACAGCTGTATTTAAAACGAACTTTATTTTGATTTTTAATGCATGTAATATTCAGATATTAGTCTCTTATTATAAAATACAAATATAGCAAATATGCATCTTTTTCATTGTTTACATTTATAAGATGTTTAGCTGTTTCTCATTCGGTTGTTTATGGCTGTATATGTTTACACAATGGGTTTTGCATTACTAATGATACTTTTATCATTCTCTTTTACTTTTTCTACTTATTTAACCAGAAGATGAGATAAAGAGATAGAGGAAAAGAGGTTATTCTATTGTAATTTGGTCTCTCAAAAAAGGAACCTGTATGATACATGAGATACATAATAAAATCATTTTTTTTTTAAGTGGAAATTTGGGGGTCACATGATACCTGAGGTCATGCATTACATGAGTATATACGACAGATTGAATATTATACAGTGAAAATTCCATGCCAAAATTCAGGTAATAACAACATGTCAGGTTGCAGACTAATTGATCCTCTTTTATATGCTTCAAGAAATAATCCAAATATCTGATAAAGAAAAATTAAAATTCAGATAGGAGAATAAAAATGTGGAAGGTGAGAGAACAATGTTTTAAAACTATCTCCCAAGTTAGTTTTATGGTTGTTGATAGTATAAATGTTTGTTTTGATCTAGAAAAAACTTAGTAGACATATTTGTAGCATATTTCAGTACTGAACATAAGTGCAGTTTTTGGCTTTGATATATGTTAGACTTTTTATTTTATGATAATTTTCATTGTTTATACTTCAAATAAATTGTGTCTGGTATGATGATTATACATGAAACAGCTGTAAAGAATAATTAATAACTTAACTGTATTTCAAATTAGAAGCAATCTTCTCGTTCAATATAAATATATTAATATAGACCTTTGATTTGAATTCAGTAATTTATGTATATTTGATCAAGCAGTTTAATTTGATTTTTATTCAACAAGTTAATCTTGGTACCTTGTCAGTGCTGGAACATAATCTTCAGACTCTTGAAACATTTGAGAATTGATAAAGTATTTTGAATTATTTTGAACGAAGGAAAGAAAGAATGAAAATTCTTAAACATTTTTTTTTCAATAAACAAATATTTTATTGGGTCCTAAAAACAATTCTGCAGAAAGAAAGAAAGAAAGAAAGAAAGAAAGAAAGAAAGAAAGAAAGAATGACAGAAAGAATGAGTGAAAAAAATTAAAGAAAGAATGAAAAGAAAGAAAGAAAGAATGAAAATTCTTAAACATTTTTATCAAATATTTTACTGGGTCCCAAAATTAAAAATTAGTAATTATTTGACTTTGAAATATGGTAATAAAAACATTTTTCATTGGCAAACTTATTTCTTTTTTAATATAACAATTTTATATGAATTTTATTTTTATATTTTTTAATTTTAATTTATTAATTATATATTTTTATTTTTATTATTAGTTTTTAATATTATTTTTTATATTTTCTTTTATTTATCATTTTTATATTCTTATTTTTATTTTCTATTTAATTTTTTTTAAAATAACAGTGAAAACATTTTCTATTAGTCAGCAATAGCAAAAATATTTTAGCATGTTTTAAAAATTACTTTTGAATTTTTCATTTTGTTTTACATTCAATAAAATATATTTTAATTTATTTACATTGATAAGCCTTTGTATAATATAAAAAAATATAATTCTGAATGAAGTAATTTGGAAAAGAGATTATTGTTTTTTAATCATAAAAATGTTTTATATAAAACTGATTGAAATTCTGTGGTGTATAACATTTGCAATATTACACAGAAAAGTAAAAATAAATATTATTAGTTTTAAATAGTATCTATCTATCTATCTATCTATCTATCTATCTATCTATCTATCTATCTCAGCCTGTTTCTATCTATCTATCTATCTATCTATCTATCTATCTATCAGCCTGTTTCTATCTATCTATCTATCTATCTATCTATCTATCTATCTATCTATCTCAGCCTGTTTCTATCTATCTATCTATCTATGTATCTATCTATCTATCTATCTATCTCAGCCTGTTTCTATCTATCTATCTATCTATCTATATATATATATATATATGTATGTGTGTGTGTGTGTGTGTGTGTAATTCACAAAACAATTGTCTTTAATTTGAAAACTTCACAAAAAAGAATGTTCCTTATAGAAAATGTTATTCTCTTTCTGCCAAACCTTACTTTTCTGTGCAAAATCCCTAACATTTTATACTTCCTTGTTTCTGTGAAAGGCATCATAAACTTGCCTGTGGTTAAATACTGGTTGTCACAGGTATATTTCAAATTTATTGATAGCTTACTCTTATTTATTAACTGTTGGTAATATGGGTATTGGTCATCATAATCAAATCAGTAATGTTTCCATGGATAGTAAAATTGTGACAGATTTGTGAAAGAGATAGAAAGAGAGAAATGGATTCAAGGTTTTATTAATATTAGAACAGAACAAAAGTTTGCAGTATTTTTAAGTGGATTTCAAATACAATATTTGTAACTGTATTTACCTGGCATCTTGACTAAGTCACTTTCTCACAGATGTGATGTGGCTTCCCTCTGTCTTTTCTACAAATATTTTCATGGCAACTCTGATGAGCTAATTTCACTGGTACCCCAACTGCATGAATTTAAGTGTGCTACTAGGTTAGCATCTTGGTCTCACCCTTTCACTGTCAAAACAGGTAAAAGTAACCACCTCTTCTACTCCAACAGCTTCTTCTCTCACACTTACCGACAGTGTAATTCCCTTCCTTTTACTTGCTTCCCTGATAGCTATAATCTTCCAGTATTCAAATGTAATGTCAATCAACATCTGATGCCTTGATCTTGATCCCTGTCCTTCTCTTTATCCTTTCCTCAAACACCCCTCTTTACACTTACTTTCATTATCTGTAACCCCTTGCGTGCTAGTGGCACTTTTGCCTTGCTTAGGGTGAAATGATTAAAAAAAATAAAGACATATGCTATTTTGTATCACTTCTTTTTGCCATCTTTGAAGCAGTTTCATAATTCCATCCTCCAAGAAATTGCCATCTTTCTACATGATGAACTGGTTTATGCGGTTTTAACAGAATTCCATAGCAGTGAAGGTATTCCCATTAAGAAAAATTTGGTAGGAATTAAAACAAATGAGCTTATGGCCACATCATGTTGAAACACTGGTTTCTGAACGATCACCAAAGTTAAGCAAGATCGAGTCTGGTCATTTGTCTAGAGAATAAGCTGCTGAGGTCTTTTATTGTCATGTTACAAAGTCTTATCACTCACCTTCAGATGTATTCTTGCTCTTAGTTTTGATGAGCTCGTGTAGGAGTCAGCATCACTAATGGTACCATTGGGCATAACATCTAACAATATGGCTCCCTTGTCCCAAAACACATTTAAACTCTTACAGCCTGGGTAGTGCTACTCTTTTGATCTTTTCCTCTCTTGTTCATCATGGTTACTTCAGGTTTCATTTCCTATGACTATCCTGCATAGGAAAGCACTATCTGTGTTGTGCAGCTCCACAATCTCTTGAGCAACAGCCATAACCTCTTCTCACTCATGGAGCCTGTCAGCATTTTGGTAACACACTTTCCACAGAATTTTGAGCAGCTAAGAAACTACCTTAAACTAGAGACACTATCCTGGCTCAACTGAAGGTATTTACAGAGTTTTGCAATACTGATTCTTCTGTCAGCTATAATAAGAGCATCAGCATGCTAAGCTTTATCTTTATTCACAATAGGTGCTTTCCTGCCATTCTGGAGCCTGTTACTGATTTCAGTTTCTATTCTCCTTCTTGAATTGCCATTAACTTTATTTGCCCATCCTCTTATTCTTATTCTTATTTATAAATGTTTATAAAAAGGCAGCACTTAGTTTAAGTGCTGCCTTTTTATAAACATTTACTAACTTCCTGTAAATGTTTGCAGTAACTTATCTTTTGAAAAAACAGAAATTATATAACATCTCTTTGCTATCTCACATGTCCAAAGGTAATTCATTTTGAATAAGGATTATGTGTAAGAAAAAAGAAGATAAATTTAGATATGTTTTTCTAGTTTTCAAGTCACTTCATGATTTATAGCCACCGAAACATCAGAATTCTTGTACCTTTAAAATAGATTAGAATAGGTAATATTTTTTACCAATCCTCATACAAAAGCAGAAACAAGTGAAGCAACTTTTGGTTTTGAGGTACTATTTCAGCAATGCATTTCAGCTGTATACAAGCACTTTCTCAGATCAATGGTCAAAAATGTCTTTGAGTGTGTGAAGCCTGAGGGTCTTGGTGAAAACCATTCTTCATTGAACATTGTGGATTGGTGCCACAGAACCACAAAGAATTGTATAAAATAACAGAATTCTCATTACTTAAGGACTTTTAATAGCAGCAACAACTAAAATAGATATCATATTTAATTTGAGCAGAATGATAACAAAATCAAGTTGTTGATGTTCTATACTACTTCAAATAAAAGATTAGGCAGTCAATACTGGAAAGAGCAATAAGAGCCACTTTAGAAACATCTTTTCCTGAAAAATTGTTGTAATAGAAATATTTTGTAAATTTCAACTAACTGGCAATAATAGCCACTTTAGAAACATATTTTCATGAACAATTGTTGTAATAGAAATATTTTTTAAATTTCAACTAACCAGCTGCTCAGTCATTGAATGCTAAATATTTCCTTATAAGGAAACAACTGATATTACCATTACCACTACCATTTCTCTGGGCATGACTTGCAGCTCAAGTGCCACAAGGATTGTTGCCAGCTGGAGCCAAGTAGTTTGACAATGATGACAAATACTGACATAATAGAGCATTGTAAGGGAGAATAGTGGTTCATGTTGAAATTGTGCCAGGACACATTACAGGATTATGTGGTGCTGAAATTGGAGAGTAGAGTATCTAAAGAGTGGATATCATCAGCAAAAGTCAGTTGAGCCTAATATCTGGAAACTGGCATCTATCAACCTGGCATCTGTCACTCTGTCTGCCATATCTATACATTGTACTATTTATATCCAGCCACTGTCTCTCTCTCTCTCTCTTTCTCTGCTTATCTTTCTCTTTCTCTCTTTTGCTTTTTCTTGTTTTCTGCTTATTTTTCTCTTTCTTTCGCACTTTCTCTTGTTTTATATATATATATATATGTATATATATATATATATATATATACCCTATTTATAAATTGTACTATGTATATCCAACCACACTCTCTCTTCTTTCTCTTTCTCTCCCCCTATCTATATATATATATATATATATATATATATATCACTCTTTCTCTTTTCTCTTGCTTTTTCTCTCCCTCTATCTGCCCTATTTATACATTGTCCTTTTTATATCCAACCACTCTCTCTCTCTCTTTCTTCTTATCTTGCTTTTTCACTCACTTTTTCTCTTTCTCATGTTCTCTCTCTCTCTATCTGTCCATCTACCTGTCTGCCCTATTTATACATTGAAGTATTTATATCCAACCACGCTCTCCCCACTCTCTCTCCCTCTCTCTGCTTATCTCTCTTTTTCTCTCACACCTTCTCTTTCTGTCCTATTTGTCTACCTTTTTTATATATTGCACTATTTATAATCAACCATTCTGTCTCTCTCTGCTTAGCTACATCTTTCTCTCACACTTTTTCTCTCTCTCCCTCTATTTGTCTATCTGTCTGCTCTATTTATACATTGCCCTATTTATATCCAACCTCGCTCTTTCTGCTTATCTCATTTACAGCTTAAATGACTAAATGTAACCTTAAGTTCTATGCTAACAGTTTCTTCTATCTTACTTCTCACTTGTGGAACTTTCTTCTGGCTTTAATCTCCAAAAATTTAAATGCAATATTAGTCATTATCTTCTATCTTCTTAATTTGCATTCTTTTATTGTTTTCTCTCCTTAATATTCTCAAACACTCAATAAGCCCTTACATCATAGTGGCTTTATTGCCTTGCTTAGATTGGATTTATTTTTTTAAAAATAGTTGTTCGTATTCTTAGTTCTCCTAATTTCTGTGCAAGGATTCTTTGCAGCTATAATCATTGTTGGTTCTTGAGCCTTAATTTCATCAATATACAATCCATGGTTTCTGATTTTGTACTGTATAACTATTAGGGTTTTTAAATCACAATTATGTTACAGAAAATTACAGAAAAGATATAAGAAACAAAGTTAAGTTAAATTTAAATCAAAATGGGATCATCTTCATTTTCAAGGACAGCAGCCCATTAAGAAGGCAAATTTCCAATTTCACATTTAAAGAACTTTTCACAGAAAAAAATGTTTGAAATATGATTTTTCATTGTACATCTGCATGTGAGATAGGAATTTCAGAATAATCCATTTCACTTTTAATGATGGTTGCAATCTTACAACAATACCTGACACACCAAGCAAATTTGCTTTGTGGGAGGGAAGTCTTCTTGCTCCTCACACTGGAAAATATCGAAGATGAAGAAAAGACTTGAAGCTACAGAAATGCAGTTTTAGAGATATGAACCAAATATGTGAGCAACGAAAAGGTTTTAGAGAAAATGGAAGCAAAAAGGAAACTTGTAATTAACATCTGGAAGAAACAGTTGAAATTTCTAGGGCACATAATGAGGAAGGACGGCTTGGAAAATCTGATACTCACAGGGCAGGTTGAGGGACAGAGAAAAACAATGCATAATCTACTTAATGAGCTTGAGTAAATGGATGGCGGAACATAGTTTAGAAGAAATAACAAAATGACAAAATCAATCAAGTTCTACAAAGGATGGGAAATTGTGGTGAGCCATGATCACCTACATCCTGAGGGGAAACAGCATATAAAGAAGAAGGTATATTTTTTAACCTATTCTATGAAACTGATTAATTACAGGTATCTGCTTACCTGATTTTTACTTTATTCAGTCTTTTATTAATATTCTACCCATTTCAGTAAAATAGTAATAAATCTCCTGGGGTACATAGGTAGGGTACACTGATAGCCTTCTTTATTTACTCTTTTCTTTTTTCCTCTTTTAGCTACCGGCTGTTTATCTCACTCTTATTGTCCCAGTTTAGTAGGCAGATAACTAATATACGAGCCTCTTGGTCATGCTGACTTAACCTAGTGACAGAGACACATGTGATAGTTTGTATGAATTGACAAGCAGACAAATAGAGGGCCAGAAAAGGAAGATTGGTATTGGATGGATTGTGGTATAAAGTGATGATATTCTTGTCAAGAAGGAAGTGGCATGTCAGCTGTGCAATGTTAGAATGATGAACAATAAAAGAGAAAAGTGTTGCTTCATTGGCATGGTGTGGTTGGGAGGGTGTTTTCTGCTTTTTCTTTTCTCTCTTCTGCTAATAGAAAAGAAATCTTCTTTTACTTCTTTCTTGTCCAGCAATGTGATTGTTATGTACTTGTAATTATTATTTTCTCTCACATCACTAGAAGGAAAGTTTGTCTAAAGTGAGGAAGATGTTAGTGGCATTACTCAGAAATAATCATGGTGATGGTGGTGATGCTGGCAGTTGAGGTGGAAAAAGAAGTGAATTATTCTTTGTCCTTTTGTTTATTTCTTTATTTGTTTATCTTATTGCTTTTTTTCCTTTATTGTTTTTCTATTTTCTCTTCCAACTTAATTATTCCTTTCTTTTTTTCTTCCAGTTTTTGACTAGACTTTTGAATTCTTTGATTCTTCTTTTCTCTTTTTAATTCCAAATTCATATTTTCTTTCTCTCTCTCTTTCTCTCTTTCTTTTTTGTTTATTTCTTTCTTTCTTTCTTTCTTTCTCTCTCTCTCTTTTTCTTTCTCTCTTTCTTTTTCTTTCTTTCTTTCTGTTTTTGACTAGATTTTTCAATTTTCTGTCTTCCCAATCTTTTGTTTGTTTGTTTGTTTGTTTGTTTGTTTGTTTGTTTCTTTCTTTCTTTCTTTCTTTCTTTCTTTCTTTGACTAGACTTTTCCTTTCTTTATCTCTGGTTTTTATTTTATTTTCTATTTCCAAGTTTTTTGTTTGTTTCTTTTATTCTTTGATTTTTTTTTCTTCCTGTTTTGACCAGAATTTTTCAATTCTTTGGTTTTTATTTTATTTTTTTGATTTCCAAATTCTCCCTTCCTTCCTTCCTTCCTTCCTTCCTTCCTTCCTTCCTTCCTTCCTTCCTTCCTTCCTTCTTTTTCTTTCTTCTTCCTTCCTTCCTTCCTTCCTTCCTTCCTTCCTTCCTTCCTCCCTCCCTTCCTTCCTTCCTTCCTTCCTTCCTTTTTTTCTTTCTTCCTTCCTTTAACTAAACTTTTCCTTTTTTTATTTCTGGTTTAGATTTTTTTATTTTAAATTTCAAATCTTTTTCTTTCTCCTTCTCTCTTTTTACCTCTAATTCACATTCTAATCCTTTTAGTCTTTTTAATTTATCCTCCTTTCTTTCCTTGCACTTTTCTTTTTTTTCTCTAAATCTTCTTCCTTTTATTCTCTTTTTTCACATTTATATATTTTTCATTATTTCTATCAACATTTTAGCATTGTTGTTTTTTTTCTTTCTTTCTTTCTCTCTCTTCTTTTTCACTTTATTCCCTATTTTCTCCTTCACTGTATTTTTCAATCCTTTACTCAAAGGGAAAATTACGGGACCTCCTAGACAGGGTTATAGAAGAAAGTGAGAAAAAAGGACTAACCATCCACTGCAAGAAGGGCAGCAAGTATGGTCATTGGTAAGAGAAAAAGCCCAAAGATGCTAATAACAAATTGGATATGTCAAAATCAAGCAGGTGTAGAGATTTAAATATCTGGGAAATGTTTTAACTGGTGATGGAAAATGTGACACTGTTATCTAAAGATAGATTGGGTTAGTAAAAGAAAGCTAATCAAGGTGCTGTGAATTAGAAAAAAAATTGTTAGAAACAAAGAAAAGAGTGCTGGATTGCTATATGAGATAGAGAGAGAGATATTAAGTTGGTGCATAATTATCAGGCGTTTTTGTAGGTGAGTTATTTGTTAATAAAAATTGCTGTTTTGTTTACATTTTTCTAATAAAAATATTATTTTATTTCCAGGTTATAAAAATGCATGCTGATAATCATACTCATTATTATAATGTTATTGTTGATTTGTTATGTTTCTTTTTTCATAATAAATATTGTTTAAAAAACACCTGATAATTATGTACGAACCCAATAAATAAAATGTGGACATAAAAATCAACACTGCATGGTGACTGGCAGTTTCATGTAAGGCATGAAACTGCCAGTCACCATGCAGTGTTGATTTTTTATGTCCAATCATTTCCCTGCATCAATAAATAAATAAATAAATACTAAATTATTCCAATAGCTAAATGTATAGATCAGTTATAAAAAAATCAATATGGCAGAAAAGAAAATTGAATGTAGAATAGGAAGTATTTTGCCCAACACTACAAATTGTAGCAAAAACCTGAAAACTTGGGTCATGTTCTTAAATAGCCTCATCAGATTGAGATTATCATATGGATGTCATGCATGGTGCCAAAAATGGAATAAAAACTGGCTGGTTACATTCAATGCTATTGAAGACCAAGCTAGTTACATTCCATCATCACCAATCTGACCCTGAACTACCACCAATTTGGATGAATGGAGATCCTCTCAGGGAAACACCATGCTTTGAAAGACTGACACCTTACCTGAAGTGGAACTCTTAAATACAATCCATTGCTAAGGATGCAGATAAAATATTTGGCTCTCTGTAACACTCCAGTAAGTACTTAACCCCTCCTGCTATCCTTTACCTTTATAAGAGTGAGATCAGGCCAAAAATGGAATACTGTTATCATATCTCCACCCTTCAACCTCTCTTCCACAGGTGAGATATTGGCAAGCCTTTCACAAGGAAAGTGCTTAGTGAAACTACTTTCTCTGGTCCAGCTGAGGTAAATCTTCACAGCAAGACCACGCCATGCCACTTACATAGTAGCAAATCCCCGACATTCTTTCTGTATTCCATTGGTGAGAAGTAAGTCCTACTCAAGCATCTTCTTCCTACGAACCCTTGCCCTGTGGTACCAACTCTTAACTGGATGATTCTTCGATCACTACAATCTTAACCTGTTCAAGTCTAGGTTTAGCCATTATCTTCCACTCCTATACATACAAATGGCCTCCAAATGTAACCCTCTAACTTGGGTGGCCCCCAAGCCTTGTAAAGCATGAAAATTGTTGTAAAAAACAAAAAAAACGAACCAAACATTCAGAAATATCTAAACTGTCAGCTATACAGGGTGTTGCAGCAAAATCTGACACTTGACAAAAAGAAAACAAAATACACAATAAAAACAAGTTGTATATGCAGATAACCGACAGTTTGACAACTAACTAACGTTTTTCTCTCTAGCCTTTTCCAGGATGGAATATGAACACAGAGCAGTGGTAGTAGCTTCTTTTCATGTCAGGAAGAAGCCTGCAGAAGTGATGGCCTGGTTTGGCTTCAAGAGGACCATGGTCATGGACATTTGGAAGAAGTGGAAGGTGTGTGAGAACAAGGACGAGCTTACTGCCAAATGACATGCCCACAACATTCGTTCTTCAGCTGTTAGGACCGACAAGTTCGTCGCTGCTGTCAAGGAGAGAGTTGACAATGATGGAAGCCAGAGCTATGCCAAGATCGCCGCTGACTTTACTGTTGAACGATTAAGAAGGACATTGGTTACTCCCCCTTCCACAAGTCTCTCCGCATGTTCATCACAAATGCCTCCAAGGAATCAAGGAAGGTCAAGGTGGTGGCTTTGCTGAACGAGCTCAAGCATGGGTCTGCCAGGATGCTGAGGTTCTTCTCTGATGAAAAGAACTCCATCCAGGACCAGACGATCAACAGCCGGAAACTCAGGTGGATCAGCAAAGACATTGGGGAGCTTCCCATCATGAAGCATACAAAGTTTCCCTCCTCCATCATGGTCATTGGTATCATCCAGCAAGGGGGACGTCATGCCTCCATTCTTCTTTCAAAAGGGCCAGAATATCCTGTCTGGTATCTGCATGGTCAACTTTTTTTTTTGTTTTCTTTTTGTCAAGCGTCAGATTTTGCTGCAACATCCTGTATACAACTGCATTCTAATTTTAGTGGTCTTTACTGAATGAAGCCTGAGAGTCTTCTCAAAAACCATCCTTTTTGAATATTGTGAACTGGTGCTACGGAGTCACAAACAAAGAACTTTTCCAAATAACAGAAACCACATCACTTGAGGACTACCAACAGAAGCTACAAATAAAATGGATAGCACATGTAACCTGTTTCACTGGTATTGATATTATTACTGATCCTCACTCTTTAGTGCAGTGAAGGTGCTACTGCTGCAGGAAGCTGCTCCTCTAGTCTGGCCATCTCTCAATAATATTTTTGGTTGTGCTCTGTCCACAGACACAGCTGTGTTGCACCCTGTTCATAGACAGAGACACAATTGTGAGATAAAATGTCATTTACCCATCCAAAGGCAGTTACTGCACTTTGATGGTTATGGAGTGAAGAAAAATAACTCAAATATCACTGGTTGTTCACTTAATGAATTTCCTTATAAAGAAATGGTTAATACCACCAAGTTAAAATCTTCCAACCATCAATAAACTGTCAAGCAAAATTTTAATCTCAAACATTGATAGATAGTTTTCAATATACGAATGATTGAAGAGAGACTAAATTTTCTATTTCATTGACTATTATTTATATGCTTTACATTCAGACTATTTGCTTCATTTTTCCTATTATTATCACAATGTTTACATTCCACACTAATTCAAATAAAAGGTTAGGAAGGAAACTCTATCAGCACTGAAAAGTGTGATAACAGTTACCGGATTTAAAAAAAAACTTTATTCCTGAAAAATTGTTCCAAGAGAAAGATTTTACAAATTTTACTCAAAAGCAGTACTAGTTGCTCAGTCAATGAATGCTTAATGTTTCCTTATAATGAAACAGCTAATATTACTATTGTGGGGGAATACATTTACCTCACAAGGCAAAGTGTACCTGTTTGGTGTGTAAATCTAACATGGCTGTCGCCACGAGGGAGTGATGAGTCACACATGGTCGTGAGGAGCAGCTATTTGCAGTCATCCTACTATGCATGTGTGAAACTACATTTTTTAATACTATCAGTCATTTGCATGCATGATTGAAAATTGTAATAAATAGTGGATTGCACAGTCAGATAGAAAGTGAACTTATAGAATAAGGAGTGTTTATTTGAATCAGTGAACATAGAAGTTTTTCTGTGAGAGTTGAAAATGCTTGATTCATTGTGTGACCTGTGCATTTACAACCCCCAGCTTTTAACCATTGACAGCCCCACCCAACTGGATAGTGATTTAACATCAATTATCATTACAATTACTAATATCACTACCAATTAAAAATGCTGTGCTGTATATATCTCTATAATGTTTACAAATGCACTATTGCATATAATATATCTATATATGTCACACACTACATTTACTACACTACATTGTTTACAGTAACATACACTTTGAGCAGATATAGATGCTCAAGGGAAATCATGGGATATTTGTAGTTTAAAAGCAGTAAAATCGATCTTGCTAACCAGATGCTTCTTCATAGCTAAACTGGTATAGCACGTCAGGCTATAATGATGGTTCTCTGTAGGATACAAGTTTGATTCCTGTTGGAGGACGCATATTTTCTATGAAATTTTTTGGACGTTCAGGACAGTAAATGTTGATAATACTGTTTATTATAAACAAAGTATTTATTTAAATATTTGTGCACATATAAATAACATATAACAATAAAATATATTAAAAAATATATGTATTTAGGGGAAAGAATTATAAAAAAAATGGAAAAGTGTTCCTGTTGTGTGTTTTTCATCCTTTACGACTTCATTGGACTAGATTTATGTTTATATTGATATGACATGTACACAAATGAATGGGGAGGATCAGAATTTAAAATTTAAAAAATCTTATTTAATTTAATATTTGTTTTGTGTTTATAATTTTGCTTATGTTGCCATCACTTTTATTATTAAGTATATTCCATTGTGTATCTGCCAAGAATGATGAAATGTGACAAACTGAACATAAATTTATTGTGGTTGATCTAGTGATTAAAGCACTTTCTATATATTTTCATCAGAATAAATTGTTTTCTCATTGATTAGCACATTTTAAAACAAAAATGTGTCAGTTGCATTATGGTCAGCAACTAATGCATTTTCTATCTATCTATCTATCTATCTATCTATCTATCTATCTATCTATCTATCTATCTTATCAGTTGATTTACCTATCACATCCTGTTCATATCTATCTATCTATCTATCTATCTATCTATCTATCTATCATATCAGTTGATTTACCTATCACATCCTGTTCATATCTATCTATCTATCTATCTATCTATCAATCTATCTATCTATCTATCTATCTATCTTATCAGTTGATTTACCTATCACATCCTGTTCATATCTATCTATCTATCTATCTATCTATCTATCTATCTATCTATCTATCTATCTATCTATCTAACACATCCTCTTATTATCTATCTATCTATCTATCTATCTATCTATCTATCTATCTATCTAACACATCCTCTTCTTATCTATCTATCTATCTATCTAACACATCCTCTTCTTATCTATCTATCTATCTATCTATCTATTTATCAAACACATCCTCTTCTTATCTATCTATCTATCTATCAAACACACCCTCTTCTTATCTATCTATCTATCTATCTATCTATCTATCTATCTATCTATCTATGTCTTTGTATATAAGAAGGTGCAAAAATCCTTGGCCTGATCTACTTCTCCAGATCTGATAAAATCAACAAATACCAGATATATTTGAAAGACCCCCACCCATATAGATATGTATTCTGTCATGCAAGATAGTATTGGTCAGGAAACATTTATTGATATTTTTTCATATATATTTCCAATTATATATTTGATATTAAATGTATATGAAATTTACTTATGACTTGCTATCTCTATTTGGATATATATCAATATTTTACAATGTATACATACATGCACATATATGGGTGTGTGTTTTGTTGTATGTGTTTATGTTTGTGTTTATGATTCTGAATGATCAATGAACACGTGTATGAAAAAAGATACATATTCATGTCAATTTGTGAGACTGTATTGAGGATGGTTATATTTTGTTGGGAGGCTCTTCATGAAGATGACACATGTTTGAGGGGGAGCATCATTCAAGCATTGTTACCATTTCCTTGGTGTGGGACAGCTAACTTTACAGACAAGTAGACCACCCACACATCAAATTGTTGGATATTTTATAAATCAGTATATACATATCTACTTACAAATTTCCCCATATTTTTTGCACATGTTACATCATTCACATCTACTTGTAGAGTTCTTCAAAAATACAAACATACATAAGAACATGCACAATATGCACAATATATATATATATATATATATATATATATATATATAAATATATATATATATAAACATAGATAAATAGATAGATATTGATACTGAGAATGTGGACATAGAAATTGACACAGCCTGGTGACTGTTAGTTTCACTCATAAATTCATTCTTGATATTAATATTTTTTTAATCATTTCACCCCAAGCAAGGCAGTAATGCAACTAAGAGGCATGGGTTTACTTCGAGTGGAAGAGAAAAAGAAGACTTTAGTAAAGAGAAAGGACACTAAAAGAAAAAGATTCAGGAAGACAGAAGATGGCGATTCATGTTGTATTCAAATTTTTGAAGATTGTAGGTGGCAGGGAAGTAAAAAGACAGAAAAGAGTTCCACAAGTGAGAAGTGTGAAACTATTAAAAGTAAGAAATTATTAGAATAGGTCTTATGGTTACATCTAGCTGTTTCAAGAGTAAAATAGTGAACACTAGTTGCCAATCTAGTAGTACACTTAAATTCATGTGGTTGAGGTACCGAGGAGGAAAGTTCATTACAACAATTGACATGAAAATATTTATTTAGGGAAGCCAAGTCATGGTTGTGGCAAAAAAAAAATGAAGTTGAGATACCAACTCAGGACCGATAATGTAACAGACCATTCTTTGAATTCTGTCAAGATTCTTGAGATATATAACAGGAGCAACAGGCCAGATGTAGAAGCAATATTCAAATGGTAGATTTCTAATTTGTGCAAGATGGATTCTGGCAATTATATATATATATATATATATATATATATGGAGAGAGAGAGAGAGAGAGAGAGAGAGAGAGAGATAGATAGATAGATAGATAGATAGATAAAAATAAATTAACCTCTATAATTTAACTTGATTTTCATTTTTGAAAAATCAATGACACTTTTACTTATGTTTATAAATAAGTGATGCAAAATAAAATCCATATATTTGCCTTGAAAGTCAATCAGACAATAAAATGCATTGGTTAAAAAAAGATTTTCTTTTGTCTTTATTCATATAAATATATATATATGCAATAATAAAATAAAGTTTTAACTAGCAAAATGTTTCAACCTACCATGACTCTTAGCTTCATGCTTATGCACTTTTAAAACTTTATTTTATTATGAATGCTCTGTCTTTTCATACTGAGCACTTGTTTTTTTTACAGTTTTAAGATTTCTAACTTATCTTATACATACATACATATATATATATATAGATAGATAGATAGATAGATAGATAGATAGATAGATAGATAGATAAAGAGAGAGAGAGGAGGCATGGTGGAATAATGAATAGTGGCTCGGATTGAGGAATTGGAGAGCTGAGTTTGAATTCCATTCAAATCCATTACATTTACATCCGTGTTAATTCCCTTGGGAAAGGCATGAATTCTCTTCTTCTCCCCCTAGCTATGGGTAAATTGCAGGACACTGGGTTCTATAACATTGGATGGCAACTAGTCTAGAAGAAAGACAATTCTGAATTAAAAACCCATGACAGATTGTTTAGGGACATTGTGGCATGTAGTGTACCAGGTCTCTGTATTCGGCTCTTCAAAAATTGTGGTTGGTTCTGCACAAAGCTTTCATCACTATAATTAAATCATATGTGCAGGTGTCTGGCTGTCAGCTCATAGGAACTGAGTTGCTTGAACCTTCTATGTTGATAAACAACAGAGAGTCAGCACACACACATATATATATATATATATATATATATATATATATATATATATATATATATATATATATACATACACACAATAAATATATATGTATAATATAAAATGTGGACATAAGAATCAACACTGCATGGTGACTATCAGTTTCATACTTCAATTCTGATGATCACATTAAAATATGAAACTGACCATACAATATTGATTACTATGTCTGCACTGTCTCAATCTATTAATTCTATATCTCTGATATTGACTATTCTTACATAATAAGCATAGTAAATGTTAAACAATATAGAATATATAGATATATATAGAGTCTGCCATGAATTTGTGAATAATACATTTAGAAGGATGGAAATGGAAGATGACCTAATGTAATGTTCCAAATTCTCATTTCTCTTTCAAATATATCAAGTGGATTAAATGGCAGATTCTAATCTGGCATAGAATAAATCACACCATGCCAAAGAGAAAGCCAAATTTTTAAGTGGACTAGCTTTGATGTTCAAACACAGGACTGAGTTTTCTAAATGTTTTCAGGGGTCAGATAAGACAGGGCTTGGGACATCTTGAGAGTCACTGTTCAGCCACTAAAGGTAGCAGGTTCTAGTATAAGATGTGTAGTGCATGAGGAAATCAAGCACAAGATATATGTGATAAAGAGGGAGTAGCTAATGTCAAACATGTCCCAGAAGAACCATTTTGATCTGAAGAAGCTTAAAGAAACCAAACAAGCCTGGCAACAGGAACAACAGGTAAGCAATGAGATCCATGTCAAATTGCCCCACTTCTTGCTGGGCTCATGGCCAATGCTGCTGTTTATATCAAAGTTATAGACATAAAATGAAGCCCTGAATCAAGTAGCAGGACTAGAGGAGGCCATATTCATTACAATAGGACTTTGCTCTCTTCCATGTAGCCCACTGGTAAAGAATTTTTATGAACATGTTAGTCTCAATTTGTGATCTTATGATTTGCAAACTCATTTATATTTATGATATAAAAAAAGATGAATACAGACCATCAGATCCACAATACCAGGCACATTGAAGGTTGCCATTTGGGATGCGATGGTCAAAAATAATGAAAATGATTTCTGGCTTACTTACTAATTTAGCATATGAATAATATTTTGTAAAATACACTATACCTGGCAAACAAAATACTGTAACAGGAAAATTGTCCAATTGTTTGACTAAGCATTCAACTGTTGTATCTTAGAAATGATTAAAGATATCTTACTGGAATTCTCCAAGGTTTTTATAACACTATTGGACTCTACTCTAAACAATAAAAATGCATTTAGCTCTAAGTTGAAATGATGATCCCTCTTGTTGTTGTCACCTCCTGATCCGGTTTTCTCTCTTTTTTAAACATATTCATCATTCTTTTGATGGTTCTTGAATGAAAGTCAGTGTATGAATGTTGGTACCATTACTGAAGGCCTGAATGATCTTTTTCCTCTCACCATTGCTCAATTGGAAAGACATAGTGGAGCTGACACAAAATGATTTTAATCTGTTCTTTTTCAAGCTGAAAGGGTTTTTCAGTGATTCTTATAACAAATGCTGTCAAGATGGTGACATTTTGCTGATACCTACGATTTTGTACACACGCACACATGCACACACATAAACACACATGTTGCTTGTCTTTTTTATGTGACAACAGATCTGACTATACACACACACACACACACACACATGCACACACACACACACATATATATATATATATATATATATATAGAGAGAGAGAGAGAGAGAGAGAGCAAAAGAGAGAGAGTTTATAATTTGGAAAATCTATGATAAAGTGGAAAAAGTTTTTCATGTGATGAATTTCATTTGTTAGGATTTCATTTTAATGATTTGATTTTGTTATCAATACATCTATGGGTGATTTAATGCTGCAATCTAAATATTTTGAACATAGTTTTATGGCTTCAACTACAGATAAAACGTCATTTTGCTATAAAATTTATTGTTGGTAATTCTACTATAAATATGTATTGTGGGTAATTTTTTTTGTATAATAATGTATTGCTTATATTCTTACTATAAAAATGTATTTTTATACTTTCATACTAACAGGTACTACCACCCCAGGTCAGGGTTTTGGACTTCATCAAACTAAAGCAAAGTTAATGTTCATGTCACATTTGCTTGAGGGAGAGGGGATTCAAAATTTTTAAATTTAAATTTTTTATTTATTTTTATTTTTTCAAATATATGTTTGGATATATAGCCTACCTGGTTTCATTTAGTTTTTTTTTTTTGTGTTTTACTTATATTATAATCACTTTTGCTATTATATATCTATATAATTATATATATATTGTGAAAATAGAAGAAAGGTGAAATGCTTTAAGAACCTGCATGTAAAGTTACTGTGTATGATCTAGCAATTAAAGCACTTTCTATACATTTTTGTCTTACTAAATTGATTTCTCTTTTCATTAAATAGCATTTTTAAAAAGGAAAATTAGGGTAAACAAATTATGGTTGAAAATTTCTTCCCCTTTGTCCTAGATTCTTCCAAAATTGTTGTAACATATATATATATATATATATATATATATATATAT
>CAHIKZ030000111.1:2127500-2152500 GCA_903632075.3 Acanthosepion pharaonis
AATTTATGAATATATATATATACATTTACTTGCTGGATATCTCTCTCTTTTTTATTATGCAGTCACTGTTAAGAAAAGGAAACTAAACAAAACAGATATTTATTAAGATAAGTCAAGATTGATAAACACAAGGAGAATTGCACAGCATCATTTTTTTTCAGAACGAATACACCTACTTGTCTTGAAAATCAGAATTTGAAAATGTGGTCTTATAAAAGTTGATTTATCGTCAATAATTTTCCGTGAAGAATATGGAGTTACATTGGATGAACTTGATTAGAGGTTGGATTCATCATAGAAATAATCAACTAATACATCTAAGAAGAGAACAGTGTGTAGGAAGGATAATATTTTTGACTTGGTAGTCTGGGAAGAGAATGGAAAGTGCATCACTGTGACATATTTGGACTGCTAAAGATGCATTCCAAAAGCTAAGCAGAGTAATAAGAGACCGAAAAATTTTGTTAGAACCAAAGAAAAGATTATTGAACTGTTATGTAATATCTGTCCTCCTGTATGGCAGCAAATGCTGGACAATCTAAAAAATGAAAAAGAGACTTGAAGCTACAGAAATATGATTCTACAGAAAGATGCTGAGGATACCATGGATAAGAAAATTGAAATGAAAACCATGGTTTTGGAGAAAATTGAAATGAAAAGGAAGAGGCAGTTGAAATTTATGGTGTACGCAATTAGGAAGGAGGACTTGGAAAATCTGATACTCACAAGACAGAAGGAAAGAGGGACAGAGGAAGCAGTTCATAACATACTTGATGAGATTGAGTAAATGGATGGTAAAACAGAGTTTAGGAGAAATAACAAAAAAGACACAACTTATTAAGAGCTACAAGGGACAAGAAGATGTGGATGGCCATGACCGCTTACATCCTGAAGGGACGTGGCACAGAATAAAAAATAAATTATCAGTTTTTGGGAATTTGTTGCCTATTGCCCACTTTACCAAAGACTCCAACTTACTGGAATTGCCTTCAGGCTCTGCAAAAGAAAAGTTTAGTTTATCAGAATGTGTGCAGTGTCCATCAGTCTTGTGAGACAATGAATGTGCACCTGAAGAGTTTTGATTCACCTGGTGTCTTACTGTCATGGAGAGGTGTTACTGGAGTACTCTCTCTAGAGTACAGATCATGTAGCATGTCTCCCTCTTCCATTCCACTATTGTTCAATAAAATGTCAAAGGACAGTACTTAAAGGGTTGTCATAATGTATGCAACACTTGACTGCCTTTGGGATTTCAACTCCAGATTTTTCCTCAGCATTTAATCCTAAAGCCATTCCAATGACTAGATTTAACCACAGGGCAATGAATCAGAGTTTTTCCTTTTGTTTATGTCAGACTGTAAAACAAAATATTGAAGCAAAGAAGATCTTGGGAAATAAATAAAAACTGCTGCAAATAATATTAAATTACCGTATTTGACGGCATATAAGACGCATCAGTGTAAAATACGCACCCAAATTTCAACAGAACAAATCAAGAAAAAAATTAGTAATTAGTAAAATTAGTAAAATTATTAGTAAATGGTACAGCCTAGGCTATATTTATGAGCTATTATTTTAGTTAAACAAGCTATGATTACAATTAAAAGAAAAATAATAGGAAAAAAGAACACAAGCCTATAAAAACTTTATTATACCTCTATCTATAAAAGACAGGATGTGTGTGCGTGTGTGTGTGTGTGTGTAATGAATGCACGGCTGCAATTTTCGATGGATTTACACCAAAATTTACATGCACATGCTCCAAGTGGGAAGGCCAAAACTGACCTTGCATTTCCCAACTCCCATCGAGGGGAAATAATCGATTTTTTCATGTTTCTACAGCAGTTTTCATGTAGTTTGCATCCATTTTCTACTGGCCAGAGTCAGAGCCTATAGCTGTCTGCCACAAATAGGCAGGAAGATTCTCTTGGCCAGCTTGAGAGCCAACAGCTGACTGACATGAATGTTAGCTAGCATGCAAAAAAATCGATAGCTGCATTCGTCACAAGTGGGAAAAATTTAAATCTCCATGGCACTTTGCTCCCATTGGCTTATTCGCTTGCTTAAACTCAACGTTGATTCTGATTCCGCAGAAATGGGTTGGGTGTGAAAAGGTATTTGTTGTTAACATTCTTTTTTCATTTGGTTTTTCCAGTTACGAGTCCTTTTTAAAGCTGATCGTTCTGTGTTCATTTTGTTTAGTTCTTTTTCGTAACAGATTTAAAGTTTTGTTTAGAGCTTAAGAAAAAATTCACAGTGTGAGATAGGCAAGAAGTAAGGCATGTAGCAACATCAGCATGGCAAAGGGCACTCCTTTAAAGGCAAGGAAGGGCAAAGATATTTTAAGTCAAGTGATAGCGATTGCTGTATGAGTCGTACAATTTTTGAATCAAGCAGGGGCAATGCTGGGCCATGCTGCTAGTCCTTATATGATCTGTACAACCTGTGTCTTGTAAACATCTTATTGGAATAATTTGGATACAAAAATTCTGATTGTATTTATACCAATGCAACCAGAAGTTATTGCAAGAAAAATGTTAATGAAACAAATATATTTTACAAATATATCAATTGAATTTATCGCATATAATTTTAGTGAAACAAAGTACTAATATTAAATGTGATGAAATTAATATAATGAATATTATCAATGATAACACTCTTAATCTGCATAATAACCTTTTAAATAATGACAATAGGTATATAAAAGTTACTCTAAAGTCTAAGCTAATAGGAGTTGCTAGGTAGCTAATTTCGGCTGACTATCACGAATTATAAAGCTACATATGGCATATAAGATGCAGGGGAATTTTAAAAGATATTTTTAGCAAAAAAAGTGCACCTTATATGCTGTCAAATATGGTAAATGAATGAAAGAATGATGAAGATTGCATAATGTCTTGGAGGCAATATTAACATCTAAAATAATAATTTATTCAGATATATGGGATATTATGTTAATCAAATATATATTACCAATGACCAATATATTTGATATTCATGTATAAATAAAAATTGTTGGCATAATACAACCTGACACTCCTAAAACAAGTTAATATTAATGTTTTTAATAAAGATAGTGTTCATATAAAGCTATCCTGAAAATGTTATGAAAAATTTTATTGCTAAAATATTGACTTGCATTGTAAAAATCTGACCTAATATATTTATTTATACATGGTTGAACATCAACCTGTGATCAAGTTCACTTTTTACACCAATTTAGTTTTTCCTCAACCATTCCTTGAATTTTCCTGAAGTGACTTTTGAATCCTGCAAGAGATTTGCGTTTCAACCTGCATATGGTGCCTTCACTTATATGTGAACAATTGAAATAGTGAGTCTACATGACAGTTTACAAACCTTACCACAGATACTGCTTGTTAAATCTTGCTGAATATGTTAACTGGGTTTTGACTTTCATGGTGCCAACTATGGCTGATAAGACCAATGCAAGATAAGCATACTCTATCACAGGTGCAGTTTCAAATTCTTCTACTTGCAGGAAAGTCAAATATGGTTATTTGAATTTACTCAAACCAGCAGTGATTAATTAGAAATGATCTATCTATATATATTTTTTTATTCATTTTTTTAATCATCTGACCCCCCATACAAGTCAATAAAGTCACTAAGTGTGTTAAATGGTTTCAGAAATAACAAAACAAATTTTACAGATATTATACAGTAAATACAACAGAAGAGTATTACAAGACTAGTGAGTGTGTTGGTTGACCAGTGTTCGATCTATTCAACTGTTCCCCCAAGGCCTTCTCTCCTACTAATCTTACAGTAGGCGGAAGAGTCCAACAAAGTCTCTTTAGAGAGAGGAAACCACAACATAGAGAATATGACAAAACTATACTAATAAGGAGAGAGGACAATAAGAAAACAAGATATTTAGAAGAGAGAAGATAACAATTGACACTGCATTTAAATTTTTGAAGATCAAAGTTGGCTAGGAAGCAAGAAGCTGGAAGAGAGTTCCACAACTAAGAAGTGTAACAGAAGAAACTGTTAACATAGAACTTAGTTGCATCTAGCCATTTCAACAGTAAAATGGTGAGACCTTGCTGCTAATCTAATACTGTGCTCAAATTCATAAAGTCTATGTACAATAGAGGAAAGTTTATTAGAACAATTACCATGAATATATATATCAAAATGCACAGGTGATATAATAGAATAACCTGTCACCCACATGAGTGACTACACTATAGGTAGTAACTACCTATAAGTATCTGTAAGTCAACAGACTACAGAGACTAGTTGGGATCTGTTGAGTATGACTCAAACTTACGCAAGAACTACCAACCTTCCAATAGTAGCACTCACTACTTAATTGAATTGTGACGATCGTGCACATAACTGTTACCTTTATTCTTATTGTACTGGTATCCACCCCCGTGTTTGTCAAGTATATATTCCAATTAGCCACGAATATGACAACAGGGAAGCTATGTTACAATGGAAAATGACTGAAGCAGAGATGTCAGGTCAGGATCCATAACATTGCAGATTCTTCTTAGGATTTTATCAAGAATCTCTAAATATATAGCAGGTTTACCAAACTAGATATGGCAGCAATATTCAAAGCAAGGATGACTGGTAGACTTATAAAGATGTAAGCTAGATTCTGACAAGAGAATTTATCTAGCACAACACACTGAACCAAGTTTCCTAGCTGCAGACTTAGCAATTGATTCAATATACACTTTCCACTTCATGTCAGCATAAAACGTTAATTCTGAGAAAGTTTATGAAGTTTGCAAACTATTTTATACTACAGTTAAATGTTCCTACAATCCTAATAATCTCTCTTTTTCTTGCAGCATATTTAATCACTGAATGACAAATTTGTCTCCTCTCAAAACCCTTTACACCATCAAAAATAATGTTCTACCAATGGCCTATCTCACTTGCAGATTTCTTCAAGGTGTTTAAATCTATCTGTGCTGTCGTAAAGGAATCTTTTAAACTGTCTTTACAATGCTATGGGGTTCACATTGCAAATTCTTTCTCATCACAAGTATTTCTCCTTACTAACATAAGTATGTCCATATCTATAAGACCTATATGATGATTCTTCCATTCATTTTACCATTCTTCAAAACCAGTTCTGCCAGTTGTTTTTTTTCAACATGCGAGGAACCAATGAGGAAGTGGGTGTTGTTCCCCCTTCAATTTGTCTTTTTAGATATGTCCTATTTCAGTGTCATTTTGAGACAATCTGTACTAAACATAACAAGACTTCCCAGTGTTCCAGAGACCAGTACCATATTTCTGCCAGAGACCAGTACCATATGTGTGCCATAATAACAATCCAAGAAAATATTATTTGAACATTCGAAGTATTATTCATTTTTACCAGAAAAATATAATGAATGTAATAGAAGTTGCATAATCTTTTATTTTATATTTACTTAGTGAAATATTATAGAGACTATTTCATTGTTATCTATTGTGGCATGTGCAAGCTTCCTTACTTTGCTTGATTCAGCAGCAGCAGCAGCAGCAGCAGCAAGGGAAATAATCAGCAGGGTTCAACCAGAAGTCCTAGAGGTCATAAAAACCTTGTCCAACTCGGTCTCTTTTTCATTTTCCATTTCAGTAGCCTCTACATTCAAGGCCCCTTCTCTTTTCCACTTTTCCTTCTTTATGACAGTCACAAACTTCAAACTCAGCTCAAAGGGCTACACACAGCCATTGCTAAAGAAGATGAGGCCTGTTCTTGCAGCTTGACTCAGATTTCTTGTTCCTCCCATGGGAACCAGCAGAAAAATCTTCCTTTGAAACACCCACCAAAGGAAAAACTCCACACAACCCTTGCTGCTGAAGACTTGTACATCGTAGCACATTCACGCTCAGATTTCACGTTCCAGTTGTGGAAACTAGCAGAGAAATCTCTCTCTATAAAACAACTATTCAAGAACTTTGCTAACTGGGAGAACTCACTTTTTTCCACACAAAATACTATTATTTTGCACTTTCTTTCAACCAGAAATAAAAGCTGTTGAACTGTTATTTCAAGTCTTGGATATTGTTCATTTCACTCTCACTGTCAAGCACACACACATAAAACCAGAATAATTTGTAATAATATATATTCATGAAAATGTCCTTTTGGTATTCCTAGGTGTGGTTTCCACACAGTTACACACCACATCATCATGATGGTGTTCTCATACATATTTCAGTTCAGTTTTGCTGTTCATTATTTTACATTCTTTATTTGTATAGCAGTGACTTTTAACATGAGTGAGTAATTGAAAAATGTAACCATAATAAATATAAAACTAAAATGAAAATGTTACAAAAAAACCCAAAAAAACAAGTCAGATCTCCTGGCAATCTCCCATGCTCATGTACTAGTGCCGGGGCACATACTATACTTTGAATAGCACTGTTCTAAAGTACTAATTTGTCTTTGTTTTATAAAATGGAGAAATATACCTATCGACATATCTATTTTATCTACCAATCTTACTTATCCATTTCTGGTCACTTATCCACTCACTCACACAATCAATCATTATTTTCAAGTATCCAACAACATATATTAATCTATTCAGCTATTTTTTTCTATCGATTGACCAAGTAAGCTATACAGTTATATGTTCTTTCTTATCACCAGTAATATATATGGCTGTGTACACAGGTACACTGCCAGTGCACTATTAATTACATAGATTGAACAATATTCAGTGAAAATTTCAGATAAAAATTCAGCTAATAATTCATTGATCCACTCACATATATCTATTTACTTATCTGGTCATATATGGATCTTATGTTTGTCATATGTTAAAAATCTTATTTGAAATATTTATAACAGTGCAATCAGCTCCCATGGTTATAAACTATATCAGCTTGTAAAATCTGCAATAATCATTATATATTGCATAGTATTTTACTGTAGGTGCCTTTGTCCCTTTATATATAAGCTATGATCAAAAAGTATTGTAAATAGTGAGATAAAAACAAAAACTACAACACATAATAATTCACTATTTAAGCTCCTTCAAAGTAATCTTTTCTTGTAGCCACACAAGTTTCCATTGATGGAAGCATTCCTGGAATTTCATTTTTTGGGGATAGCAAGCAGCTGCTTCATTGCATTCTCTTGGACTTCCTCAATGTCTTGAAATCTTGTTCCTTTCAAGTGGAATTTGATTTTTGAAGTGGAAAAAGTTGCAATGGGCAAGATCTAGGGAATATGGTGATTGTCAGGTATGGAGAATATTGAGCTTGGCCAAAAACTGCTACACAAGCCATGGTCACTGATGTGATGACCACACTCTACACACTTTTCTTCCAAGCACTGCTATAAACAACAAAAGTGAAGCAAGAATGCTATAATATAGTGTGTATGCATAACAGAGTACAAGATCAGCCTTTTGTTGTGCAGTTTCACTCTGCATACTTTATCACCATTACCATAGCAACAGTTCCAATACTTTTTGATCAGACTTCATATACATGTGTCCTTGACAACAAAGATGAGGACAATAATCCGAATAATGTAAATAGTGTACATAACACCTCATCTCAGAAATATAGACAGATATATATCTGTCTATATTTGAACTATTGTCCTCATCTTTGTTGCCAGGGACACATGGCACAGTGGATAAAGATGCTAGTTAGATCCAGTGACAGGACCCAAAGAGTGTGAGTTCAAATCCTGGTTAAGGCAGTGGAGAACTTGGAGTGGGGAATTAAAAGGAGATAATTGATAACTGACATCCATTGGACATGGCACATCAAGCAAAATAAAGGGTTCAGTTCAACATTACAACCCCCTGAAGAAGGATGGAGTGTACAACAGCCAAAACCTTGTGATAAATATGGCAACAAAGATGGGGAAAATAGTCTGAATAATGTAAATAGTGTTCATATATATATATATATATATATATATATATATATATATATATATATATATATATGTCATTATTATTAACTAAAGAATATCAAACACTTAAAATCCCATGGGTAATAATTTTTATTTCATGAGAGCTCTAAAAATGCAGCTCTCAATCTTCAAGACCTACAAAAAAATCACAAATGAAATGGAAAAAAATATATCCCGAGTTAAAATCAAAAGATATTGCTATCTTATTTAGAGAGTGGGAAAAGGCAGAGAGTGTTGACCTATTTTAATATTCTGACCTCAGTATGTCATTTGAGGATGGTGGAATATAATCAGTGAATATATTTGAAACAAATCTTTGATCTGATTACTGAATAATTATTTTGCACTTATATAACTTTCTGTTCAAACCTTGATGCTTATTTTGGTTGTTGTACTGACAACATTTCACCTCTTTTACTGGCAACTTTCTTCAGTTGTTTCAATAATCTTCTTAGATATTTAATCCACAGAGATAGACTTTTCATTCCACTTCCCATACTTAAGGGAGATAACTCATATCAATTAAAAACTTAGCCACCTTCATGTTGTTTAACCATTTCTTCCATTGACCAAGAATTTCTGCTTTTCAGTACAATCCATTGCTAGGTAAAATGATCAGCTTCTTGTACTGATCAAGTGCATATCTGACTTCTCATCCTCTAACTTTATAGCTAGATCAAGCCAAAACTGGAATACTGCTGTCCTATTTGGGCGGGAGTTGCCCAGTCCACTCTTTCCAGTCTTGATAGAGTTCAAAAGTATCTTCAAATCCTTGTTGGAGAAGAATTATTTTCCACCATCCAACCTCTCTCTCACAAGCAGGATATGGTGAGCCTCTCACTGCTCTATCGCTACTTCCATGTTAAGTGCTGGAACAAACAACATTCCTTGCTTCTGCCAGCTCTAAACTTCATGGGAAGGACCTGCTATGCCACTTACATTGTAGCAAACCAACCACATTTCCTCTGTATTTCATCCATGAGAAGTATGTTCCAATGGAACAGCTTCTTACCACAACGATTGCTCAATGGGACACACTCCCAAGGAGATGTTTTCCCAATCATTATAATCTTAACCTGTTCAAGTCTAGAGTTAGCTATTATCTTCTCCTCCTATCCATATAAACCACCCCTTAATATAACACTCTAACTCCAGTGGCCCCCAGACCTTATAGAGGTCGAACCTTACTGTAAAAATAAAATACCAAAATCTAATTTTGAACTCACAACTATCAGGGAACACATGTTTTATCCTGTAGGCCATGTCTCTCTTAATGAGCATGCTGGTCTGAATACTAAGATATTTAATAAAATATTCTGCCATGAATTATCACTTTAATTTTTTTGATATTTTATGAATATCAGTTTAATTATCAGTCCATCTATCATATCAAAAATAGATGCAGATTTTGAAGGGTCAGTGGTCAAAGATCAAACAAAAAATTTTAAGAGCTGGTGTTCAAGGTGCAACACAATCTTCTAACCTACTTATGGTGTTCTATTTCCATATTAAAATTCTGAAATATCTATATGGATAAATCTGAGTATTAAAAATGAAATGCTACAGAACAAGCTTAGGCATTTCTTATGTAGACTTCATCATAAATGCTAAAATTTGAGACACCATCAGACAAGAAGCAGGACCAGTGGATGACCTCACAACCAGTATCAAGAAGACAGACAGTTGAAATATTATAGACATGTCATAAAATCCAAAAATTTCTCAAAAGAAAACAAAGAAGAAGAAAAATTGGAAAAAGAAGAAGATGAAAAAGAAAAAGAAGAAAAAAATGGAAGAAGAAGAGAGAGTGAAATGGTCTGACAATATCACTGAGAAGTCTGGAAGATCATTCAGAGAGATTCAGACATTAGTATGAAACTGAGAGATATGGATGGTGTTGGCCCAGTGTTCAGCTACACAATGTCCAGACAGCTACACCCAGTCATGGGACTGATGATGATGATGATGATGATGATGATGATGATGATTGCCAAAGTCAAAGAATGCTTGCATGCCTGCTTGTATAAACGAGGCTGAAAGAAGCTCTCCTAAAAAATTATGATGCTTGATCATTTCCTCATATTTTATAAAATGGGCCAAAATATAATATTTTTGGCAGCTTCTCATATGAATATTCTTCTTCAGCATGTGGATGATCATGGCTCTCTACAACTTCATATATATCTACAAGTTCAATTTCTTTTGATTCACTTCCCTGTTAGAAAAACTTCCAGCTCAAACTGACAGACAGAAAAATGCGTGCACCTCCCACTTGCAATTAAAATTGTTATTTTTGCTTATTGCTTTTGAGCTGCTGTTTGATACAATCATGTATGTGAATAGTAGTCATGAACTAAATCTTTTGTTTACAGCATAGTACTATTAGTACAGTAATATTAAAGTCATTTACCTGAGTCTTAATATAAATGAAGATTTGTTTCAGAAAGCTATTGAAAGAGATTTTCTAAGTATGTGAATAGGAATCATGAAAGAAATATTTTGTTTACCTATATAAGTTTGCTTGTATATTCTTCTTTATAAATTGTGTCCCCTCAGGATGTAGAAGATAATCAATTTTCACAAATTTCTATCCTGTGTACCCTCTCTGGTCCAATTGACCTTTTCTACTTTCTTTTGTTTTTTTATTAGATGTGGTATCCTATTTTTTTTTAATTTGTTATGCATATATATTTATATATACAAATGTACAATATATCTTACATGCATCTTTACTTCCATGATCATGCCAGATTATTTTTTTTTTATCAGACCAACAGAATTCACATCACAACATTCAATAATGCATCTATTTAGATTCTTTATTTTTTTAGTATTCTAATTGAGTTTTACTTACTTTGTCATAATCCTTTCTTGTATATTTGAAACATTTCCAATTCCTTTCATTTTTTAGCCTTGGTTGAGGTACATATTTGTATATATAGTTTTAACATATGCTATATTTATATGATAAATGTTCAATATCCAGAACAGAGTATATATAAATATAAGCAGTGTAGACCCAGAGTTCAACACCAAATGGTTACTTTCATTCATGAATGCAATCTTTAGGTTATATATTTATATTTATTTTATTTATATATATATATATATATATATATATATATATATATATATATATATATATATATATATATATTCAATAAATTAAGAGAAGTTCAAGTGACATTGTTTTGCCAACTCAAGTGTTTCACATCAAAATTAACATCACGGACAGATATTTGATAAATCTATTGAAATTAGTATCAGATACATTTATGCTTTTTTTTCTGAATAAGTGGAAATTTATTCTTACTTTCAAATTCTTACCATTACAAACATCACAAGATTTAAATTTAGACCTAGTTAAGTTTTTTGCTATAATTTTGTCATTATTGCAAATTTCTAAGTATCATATACTTTGCAATAATGAAACTTATTGATTAAAATTTTTCAACTTTTTGCGTAATGTGTAAAATGTTTTTCATTATAATCTCTTATAATAAAAATATCATAATATATATATATATATATATATATATATATATATATATATATTATAATTGGTCGGGTTTTGATCCTAACTAGAGGCAACTAGACATCTAGCCACACTGATGAGATGTGATACTGCGAAACAGTCTGTCTGTGGATGACAATAAACATACATACATATATATATATATATATATATAGATAGATAGATATATGTGTGTATGTATATATATATATATATATATATATATATATATATATATATATATATATATATATTTGTTATTTGTTGAAAATCAAAAATACAAAATATAAAGATAAATTATAATCTATAATTAAAAAATTAAACAATTGCTAATTCTGTATTCTATGGAAGAGAATATAGAATATAGAATTAGCAATAACTCTTCTAGTGAAGATGTATTTTAAATTTCAAATTGACATTATATTATATTAAACATAACAGCAATAGTAATCATAAAGATAGAAACAGAAAAATCATTTGGGACACACCTCCATTTAACCAAACATGTATTGAAAAATGAAAGCTTTTCTGTAGTGATGTAAATTTTTTTTATTATAATCTCTTATAATAAAAATATTATAATAATTATTTTCTCTTTCTTTGTATTGAGCACTTTTTTAAAAAGTAAATGCTACAAAGTGTGGATTTTTATCCCATCTTTTTTTCTCTTATTTGCATATATATATATATATATATATATATAGCAAGCATGTTTGATTGAATAATCTATATATATTATGTCTATTTATTTTTATTTTAATCCTCTCAAAATCACGGATCAATTTCTTAGTGCTTTTACAAAGCTGAGTAAGAAAGATGCCGTAGTTTTGGTTATTTCTTTTAATTTCTGAAGTACTTGGAATCTCATCCAAAATCTTCTTCAGAGGTGAATTGCTAAGACAAAAATTAGTGTAATTGATAGTTGTGGATTTTTTTGCAAATGCGCATGCATGCACTCTGCATATTCAATTTATATTAAGGATATGTAAGGGAGTTAGTTAAGTTTATTTTTTTCTTATTTTTAATGTTTTAAAAATACTCAACCTGTAATTTTTTTAAAAAAAGTATTAATTTTTTTTGTTTACAATTTGAGCTTCCCAAAACATTTGTTTCTATAAACATTTTAAAACATTGTTGCTATATTCATAATTAGTTTTATTTAATAATGTAGACAAAATATATCTAGATTATTCAACCAAACATGCTTGAATGAATATATGCTGCCTAAAATATATATATATATATATATATATATATATATATATATATATGTCTATGTGTGTGTGTGTGTGTGTGTGTGTGTGTGTGTGTGTGTGTGTGTGTGTGTGTATACCATTGATTTTCTGACACTCTTACTTCCAGAACTGTGCCAGATTAGAGATAATCTGTTTTGCCAGACCAACAGAAGTTGTGTAGGAACAAATTAATTATATATCCCTTCTTTTTCTACACTTTCTTCCCTGCTATTAGAAAAAAATTCTTTACAAATCTTCAATGATTTCCGTAATAAAAAAATCCTGAGTTGTCCCCCATTTCAGTCATAAGTGCTCCTAAGATCTTTCTTAACACTAGCTTTTTTTTTTCTTCTTCAAGACTAAATCTAACCAATTAACTCCTAAGTAGTCTGAATGGGACACTGAGAACTCAGGCACCCCCCCACACACACACACACTCACTGAATCTCCCCAATCTGGTTTTGCCACTCCTAGGACCTTTACATGATGTCTTCTTTGCCCTCTTTGTCCTTCTTCAAACTCTTACACACATCTATCTCTCTCTCTCTCTCTCTCTCTCTCTCTGTAAATCCTCTTGACTCCTTCCTCTTTCTGTGACCCTACCCTATGCCCTTCAAATTTCCACTCGCTCCCTTCCCCAGACATTCCATTGTTATACTTGGGCACCTCCCAATTGGTCTTATTAGTTGTCTTCTTGTTGGAGAAAGAAAGTGAAAGGAGGGAAGAATTACTTTGAGTTTGGTCCAAAATTTTAACTTCACAGTCTCAAATTGGACAGGAGTGAGAATGAAAGAATAAAAGAATTAAAGCCTTCAGTATTCGTTCTTTCATTCTTTCAATCCCAAGTTCTTTTCTTCTTTCAATGTCTCCAGACAATTAACTCTTTTGTATTCCTTTTCCAATCCTGTGTGTCAATTTATATGTAGTGGAAATTTCTCTGTTCATTCCATTAACCTTCTCATACATGAAAGAATGAAAGAATTAACAAATTGAAGGAATCAGAATTATTTCTTATAAGCTGTTCATTCTATAATTCTCACAAATCTACAATTCTCTTATTCTTTCAGGTTTTAATCTGTTAATTCTTATCTATAATTTATTTGTTCCTACTTTTAATTCTCTATGAGTGGCTTCTACTTCATTCTACCAATATATATGTAAAGCTACGATTCAAATTGAATGAAAGAAAGAAGGAATTAATTAAGGTAAGCTAATGAAAGAATCAGTTTATTGCTTCAAAGTTAATTTATCTGTTGGATTTCTGTCTCTTATTTGTTTGTTATCTATTTATGTATTGCTTTTTCCTATATTTATCTAATATTTTCTTTTCCCTCTCATCATATATATATATATATATATATATATATATGCACTCTCTTAAGAACAGTATTTTTTGGGTTATTGGAATTTATTTTTTATACACCAATTTTATAGTTGGATATATATATATATATATATATATATATATATATATATATATATATATATATATACTGCAGACAAAAAATTTTGTTACTACCTACATTTCTTAAAAAACATCTTAAAATGATATATTTTGTTATTTTTTAAGTAAAAGATAAAATTTCCCAAGCTACAGTGTATTTGCTTATATTTGAGAAAAAATAAGTGCTTAATTATAAAAAAAATTATGATATAACAGCATCATATTTTGTTTTCATCAATCAAACCCCCACCTATCTTAATTACTACATTACAAATTCTTGGCATTCTTTCAAGCAGTTTTTAAAAAATGTAGATTGCAGACTTTCAAAAGTATTCTTCAAGCACTTAAAAATGCTCATGTTCACTCTTAGGCTATTTTCTTCAAACTCTCCTATTCAGCTCAACCCATACAAATTCAATGGGAGAAAGGTCAAGAGATTTAGTCAATCAAATCATAATTCCTAAAATTTTCTTCTTTTTTTGACTTGAGATAATTTTGACATAATTTGCAAGAGTATTTTGGATCATTGTCTTTTTAAAAGATTAATTTTTTTTAATTGTACATAAACAAGATGGTAGAACTTGTCTCTGCAAAATCAAATGATATTGTTTTTTTCATGATCCTCTTAACCTGAATCAAATCTCCAGTCCTCTCTCCCTCAACCGACCACCATAACAGACCTATCTCCACGTTTAACTGTTCAAAACACACATTCATCATTCAGTCTTTCTGCTGGCTTTTTTCTGATATACACTCTCTTTTTATTAGCAAAAAGTTCAAATTTGGACTTGCATGTCTGCAATACAATTTGCTACTCTTTCAAAATCCAGTTATTATGCTTTTTTGCCAATAACAGTTTTTTCTGCTTATCTACCACCTGTAACAAGGGTTTCTTGATAGCTATGCATCCATTGGGCCCTAGTGATCTAAGCTGATTTTTCATAGTTGAGAGATTGACACTGGTTATTTTTGAGTGGAATGAAGTTCAGTTGTCAACTCTGGAGCAGCTTTCCTTTTATATCGTTTGTTCTCAATAATCAAGTGTTTATCTTCAGCAGAAGTTATCAATTTAAGTGCTTCAGCTCTTTTTCTGTTAAAACATTTGTGCCAGTTTTTAACTGTCTTTGTAATAATACACCCAATATCTGCAGGAGGGATATTGGAGTAATGGATAGCAACTCAGATTGAGGCATCAGAGAGATGAGTTCAAATTTCAGTTGAATCCATTTTCATACATTACATGCTAATACCCTAGGGAAAAGTATGAATCCTTTTCTTCTTCCCCCATATATGAGTAAATAGCAGGACATACCAGGTTCTATAGCTTTGGATGGCAACTGGTCTATTGCAGAAAGAAATGGTAAGCTACTGTGGGAAAAATCTGCCTTGTCAGTCATGTATTGAAAGATACATGACCTCCTAAGTGTGTATCACGCATGCCACATGTCTAGAAGTGTTCAACTTCTTGGCAATTTGTATTTGAGAGCAGGCTTCTTTCAACAAATAATTCTCTGTTCCTGGCCATCTTCCTAGCTTTTGGAAGGTCTCACATGCATGTGTTCACATACATGGCCTTAATGTCTCTGTTCAGGAACATCGCCCACAGACTCTTTTGAGTCTCTGAACTGTTCTTACATGTGCCCCCTACCTTCACTACTAAACTCAGTCAGCTATCTATTCTTCCTTTACCGTGCCCCTTCCTCTCATGACTGTTGTATGCTAGATAGAATTTTTGATATTATAGATAAGGTCCTCTCCCTACACCCATCTGCAAATATCTTTATGTTTGGCAAGTTCATTATCCACTGCGTCAGATGACTTAATCACTCTAATGACATTGACCTTGCTGGCATCTTCTCTATTACTCAGTCACTCACTCAAATAGTAGATGTCTCTATGCATTTCCCTTGTAAATCTGATGGACATGCTTCTCTATTTGATCTCTTCCTTACCTCCTTCATGGATTCATGTTGTGCTCTGCAGCTTTGTTCCCTTGGCAACTCTGATCATGTTTTAGTGTTTATGGATATCTCTTTCCATTCTCCCATCAGTCAAAAACCCCCTATTAGCAGAATATAATTTTCTTCTGATTGGGACTTATTTTGTGATTTCCTTTGTGATGTAACTTAGAATGATATTTTTAATCAACCTGTTCATAAATGTGCCACTGAAGTCTTTTTGTAGGTGAAAGCTGGGATCAAAGCTTTTGAGACTCCAGCATGGAAATATCAAGTGAAACCACAATCATCTCCTTGGTTCTCACCTGCCTTCTCAGCTACTATAGATCATAGGAATAGACCACTTCTTCTGGCTATACCAGGGTGACAAGTCTAATTGTAACAGATGTCCCTTTGTCACTGCTTGTAATGAGTGCAAGCGTGTCTTCAAAGAAGCAAAGTCACTATTTTCTGATAGAATATAGCCTTTCACAAGTTTGGTTCTAGAGATTTAAACTTTACAATTTCTTGCCACAGTTAACTACTGATTGGAGGCCCTTTTTCAAGAGCAACTGCCAGGATTATGTTGTAAGATTTGATGGATTTCCTTATTGAGACAAGAACAAATGGTAGTATCGCAGTAACGGCGTCTGCGATGGTTCGGACACGCTGCGTGCCGGTCAAGAGGGGAGCTGATACGGGACGTTCTCCTTCCCACACCGCCGTCCACCTGGTGGAAGCGGATAGGCGGACAGCTGAAGACGTGGGCCTCAACGATCAAGGAGGATCTGGCGTTACTTTCCGGCCCGCATGTGGTCGGCCTCCACCGCTGGAACCGCGACTGGCTTACCATCTCGTGCGACCTCGCGACAGACCGACGGGCATGGGCAGCGATGGTCCGTGATGCGGTGCGTCAACAGGAAGAAGCCGGCTCAATCCGCCCAGGGTGAATGCCGCATCAAGACAAGAAGAAGAAGAAATGGTAGTATCATCTACATAAATACAGAGTTGGAAGGTGCTGACAATGAGTAGATAACTGAAAAAGATAAGAAACAGCAGTGGACCCAGAATAGGGTCCCTGCATTTGTATGAAAGCATCTGGAAATGAGCCTGTTCAAAACAGTCTTCATTTCACAGTTTGAAAGGAATGATTGGGTTAAATGAAATATTTCTTCAGTGACACCATAGCCCTGAAGTTTGCATATAAGGCCAACATGCCATATTCTTTGAGATATCTAGAGACACAGTCCAAGCTTTGCTGTTCTTATCCAAAGCTTTATAGACAAATTCCATGATGGCAATTAGCACATCAGTGGTAGATCTGGTGAAATGGAAGCCATATTGTTTGTCTGAGAGTCATAAGAAGTGTAGAAGTCAAACGACTTACCTGCTAACATGGCTGCCTTCTTGTACCTTCTTCTAAAGGCAAGCCAGCTAATCTACCTCATTTTATAGGAGATTACCTAATGCAGCAGGTGGGTTAGTCCACTTTGCCGGAATAGACCTGCCCAACACATTTGCATGAGTGGACTCTATTCACCCATATATCTCTCCATTAAATGACTCAAGTCACTTCAACTTGAAGTGACTACACCCTTCTACTTGTATGTGGTCGTTTTTCTCACCTGGTCCAACCTGAGCATTCATTGCATTTAAACCAATAAGCTTTTTTTAATTTTTGCAAACTCTTTGAATTTTTTAATTTTCCTGGTTTAGTTTTGTGCATAATTTTAATTTTTAATTTTTTTAATTTAATTTTTGTACATTTTACTTTATTTCATTGTTTGTTTTCCTTTTTGTGTTTTTAATTTTATTTTTAAATTTTTCAGTCTTCCTGTTTTAGTTTTGTGAATTTTTTCTTGCTTTTGTTGTCTATTTTCCTTTTTGTAGTTTTTACCCTCCCACTGTTTTCATTTTTTCTTTTCGTATTTGTTTTAATTGTTTATTGCCTTTTGATTTTCCACGTTCTTGTTTATTTTTGTGTGTGTTTTGGACTAATTTATTTTATGTTTGTGGAAAAATTTAAAAAGGGTAAAAAGCAAAACTATTTATTTGTTTGACCGTGGCAGTTTGGAAAAACCATCATGGCAAACAATAACAATGACGAAAATATACACCACCTTCAAAACCAGTGTCACCAGTAAAAACAGCCTGGTCAGAAAATAGGATGCTTAAAAAGATGCTGATTTTACATCAACCAAAGGAAGAAATTTGAAGAAACATTCAAAGGAAATGAATTCTTAACTATTCCAGAGGCACTGGATGCTATAAGCAGTCGAACAATTTCCCTGCTGATTTCCAATGTTAAAACTCAAAAGTTAATTGGGGTGAGCAGGGGCGGCATGGAAGAAGCTCTAAAAACCCTTCAAATCAACCCAAAGATACTCATTAGAACTAATGCTCTATGGGATATACTATTAACAACAGAACAACAAGCCAAGGAATTGGCTGGAAGCATTTTAACAACTAAGACCTTATGTTTGCAGATGGAGTACATGGGCATCCGCAGGACAAAGGTGATCATACATGGAGTGCCTGTAGATATCTTAGAGGATAGAATGGGGGCCTTTTTCACCAAATATGGTGAAGTCCATGAAGTAAAGGCCCTCATAAGTAAAATAGGAATAGCGACAGGCAACATGAAAGTTCAAGTCATGGTGAACTGAAAAAATTTGGCAAGATACCGAATGTTCACGTTTGCCATGACAGATGGATGTTGGTGGTCATGGAGGGCAGGTGACCATATTGCTGGTTGTGTGGCACTACAGGGTACATGGCCAAAGAATACCCTGGTAAAAACACAAAACATCCGCCCCATCCAGCAACGACAGCAGCAGCAATGGTCACAACACCAGCAGAGGAGGGGGTCAACAACAAAAATGACGGATGGAGCCTGGAAGGAGTTGGAAATCCCTTAATGTTCCAGCTTCACAGGATATACCCCAACCAAAGAGGCAACAAATACCAGAGAAGCAGCTACAAAAGAAGGTGAGGCCTCCAAAGAAGGTGAAGGAAAAGCAGCTGCACCAAAAACAGCAGCAACTGAAGCAGCAAGAAGGATCAGAGAGGACGAAGAAGAAGATGTACCTCAGCAAAAGCGCTCTGGCCGTAGTAGGGTGGAGAGTGTCAGTCCTTCTTCACCAAAAGGAAGCATGGTCCTGCCAAAAGCAAAGAGTCTCCCTACTTCCCCTTCCTGTGCTCTGTCCCCCACTCCCTCCATCTCCTCACTCAGTTTACTATCCATCCCCTCACACATCCACTTCTTCTCCTCCCCACCCTTCAAGGGAGAAAAAGAAGTCCCAGATGCCATATGTAAAGTAGATAAAGAGGAGTTTAAAAAGGGTCTGTCAAAACAAAAAAAGACCCTTTTAAGACCTCTATTGAAAATGGAAAAAGTTGAAGGAAAGTCTGTTGAGGAACCCCAAAATTTCCCAGGTGCCCCAGGAATAATTACATGCGTGAGGGACACAAGGTGTTATGTAAACGTCTGGAGCCACCTGTTCAAGACAAAGGAAGCCTATCCATACATCAGGATGATAGAACTCGAAAATGAGATTTTGAGAAAACTTAAGCAATTTTGTGCGGGGAGGGTCCTGGTTTTGCTCCATCCCTCCTTATATAGGGCGGTAAAACTAACGTGCCCTATGGACGTTGGCAGTATTGTCCAAGATGATCGAATGATGAGAGAGTTGGGCACAGGGAGCCTAGGACAATCCATCGGGGTCCTTTCTGCCACAGATTTCCGCCTGGTATGTGAATAGGTTTTTTGCTCTGACTTTTTCATTTTTCTTGTAGGCCTAAATGATGTCAATCAAGTTAGCCAGTCTGAAGGCAAAGGTTTTGAGGGATCAGGGTAAGGTGGCCAGCCTGCTCCGGGATCTCTTGTCTTTCAGCGTGGATGTTGCCATGATCCAAGAGACCCACTTTGTTTGCAACATCATTTATTCAGCATATAGAGAACGACTGGCCAGTGGAGTTTCGTTGCTGATTAGACATACTCTTGTTGCAAAGGTGGACCTTGTGCATACCAATGCTGAGGGCCGGTTGATCGTGGCCAATATTGCTATGAAAAGGGGTTCGTTCCAAGTCATTGCAGTTTATGCACCCAACGACCTGGAGGAGCGGGTCTCGTTTTTTCGGCAGTTGCGGTCATTCTTGGTGGATTCAACATACCTAGTGTTAATGGGGGACTGGAATGCCATCCTGGACCACAAGTTAGACAGGGGGCGGGGAGTTAGAGGGTGGAGGGGCGGTCGAGGCATGGTTGACCTGATGAATGATTTTGGTCTTGTTGATAGATACCGGGTCGATCACCCCAGGGAGAAAATGTGGATGTGGGCTCTTAATTCGCCTTTTACCTGGGTAGTTTGCTACTTGGATAAAATATTAGTTAGAGGAGCTGACACAGACTTGTTAGATTGTCCCACGTTCCACTGGGTAGGCTATTCGGATCACAAATTCATTTGTGCCTGGATGGTTTTAGATCGTAGACCTAGCTGGCTACTGGAAGTTCAATCTGTCCTTATTGAACACGCAGGACTTCTAGGAGCAGATAACTAGTTTAGTGCAGCAGGAGCTAGTAGGGGGCAGTTATTGGGAATAAGTGGTAGGAGAGACTTAAGGATAGGATTAGGGCCTTCACCACTGATTTCAGCAAACGGCTCGCCATAGATAGAGCTGAAAAGGTGAAGACGCTTAAGGCTAGTTTTTCCTGGGTAGTGGCTGGGGGGCATCCCCTAGAGATAACCATAACTAGGGAGGCCCCGGAGCATTTGAGCAGCGAATGCTACATGGGCCAGGTAATTAGACATAGGTTAAGCAAGATGTCTTCCAAAGCTGTGAACACGGGCGCAGATTTGTGCAAGTAAGAGATCCGTTGAGGTTCCTATCATTACATTCATGAGGTCAATTTCACAGAGGGGCATACTCTTCGGGCCACTGACAACATGTGCAAGGTATTTCAGCAGCATTCCGAGAGCTGGTTTACCAAGGAGCCTGGTCTCCGTAATGAGGAGTTTTGCAGCTATTTGGCTGACTTTCCTCGGCTTTTGCCGAATGAAGCGGCTAGCTGCAAGGGAGAGATCATGGAGGGCGAAGTCTACGTGGCATTGAAGAAGATCAGCAGAGGCAAGTCGCCCAGTCTGGACGGTTTGTCCTATGAATTGTACTTGCGGCTGTCACACATCTTTGTCCCAATTTTGACCGTGGTGTTCAACAACTGGTTCTGGTCAGGATCCATCCCCAACCGGTTCATCAGGGGTGTGATCACGCTGTTGAAAAAAGGCAAGGGTGTTGGGTGGGATTTAGATGATTATAGGCCCATTAGTGCTAAACACAGAGTTAAAAATTTTGGCCAAGATCCTGCAGGAGTGTTTGCAGTCAGTTCCCGAGTCTCTGTTGGGTCCTGAGCAGACTTGTGCTGTGAGGAGCCGAACAATTCAGAGCAATCTGCATCTGATCCGCATGATCATAGAGGGTGTAAAAGATGACGATGAAGCCATGCTGATCAATTTAGATCAGTCCAAGATATTTGATAGGGTTGACCATTACTACCTTGCAGCTGTCCTGCACGCCGCTGGATTTGAACTGCTATTGGATTAGCCTCCTGTATCGCTCCCCCGTGCTGTGGTACAGGTGAACAGAAATGTGTCAGGCACTTTAGCACTGTCTAGGTCGGTTCATCAGGGTTGTCCACTGTTGCCCCTACTCTATGCTTTGGTGTTGGAGCCTCTCCTTTGCTGGCTAAGGGATAGGGCATGCAGTCCAGCCCTATGTGAAATCGCCATTCCTGGAGGGGCTTGAGCCAGGATTTCCACGTAAGCTGATGACGTATCTGCTTTCGTGTCAATACTGAAGGTGCTTGATCGGTACAAAAAGGTGACAGGGGCCAAGATTAACCGCAACAAGTTGTCCGCCATCGTAAACCCCGGGATTAATCAGATTTCCTTCACTTGTGTCAGTCGGCCTTGTTGGCTGTTCCTTGATCTAGTGACCTTTCTCAGCCTAGGAAGGTCTTCTATCATCATCTAGTGGAGGGGGTTGCAAAGGATCCTCACGTGAGTGGCTTGACTTGTTGGAGGAGTAGTTTCACTCTTTCTGGTCTTGGGCACCAGCAGCGGATTATCTCAGTAACCCTGAGTTTTTGCTTATCTGGCAAATGGTTCCCAAAAAACTAGTGCTCATTGATCGTGCATATGTGTGTGACAATGTGTTACCCCATATTCTGGGGTGAAACAAATGGTGTTCTGACACTGCTGGCCATGGCCTGAATGGTGATTTGGACGATGTGACAAGTGGAAGTCTTGCAAGGCAACCGTCTTTCTCATCAAGATCTGATCCAATTCTTTGAGCATCAGCTCAAGATGAAGATCAGAACTGATAGAAAATGCTTGCATTTGACAGTCTTTAGTGAAAGGTGCGTGACTGTGGTGAGCTTGGTTCATTTGAATGGGGCTAGCCTTGATTTTCTCTTTTGGATCAACCTATCTCATATTGCGGTGGTTTCCTGTGGAGCCCTCCCCTTGGTTAGGTTAGACAAGCCTTGTGTACCTAGTTAATGTGAGTAAGTGTTGTTCCTGGCCTGTCCCGGGCCACATCTTTGGTTATAATCCAGGTTGAGATTCCCAACCTCCCCAGTTTGTTTTGGCCCCCTTTTATATTGACAGGGTCAGCTTTTTATTTCCCCATGTCTGTATAATTTTTTATCCTTTTCTCACTCCCTTAGCGAGAGAGCCTCTTGATTTTGTCCAATGGGTAGAATACAACAGTCTCTCCTTTTTGAGGGTTAGACAGGCCCTCCTAACATCAGTTATGTTGAGTTTATTATTGGGTTTATCTCCCTCCTCTCTCATTCTTCATTATCAGATTTTATGTATAATAATTTATTATCATTAAATTTTTATGGCATGGGGCACGTTTTGTAGCCCCCCCCCTGAGAGGATGCGCTATTGTGGTGTATGGAGGATTGAGTGGTGACGGACAAGTTTTTATGGTGAATGTGGAAATTGTAATGAGTGAATGGGTCGTGAATCAGATTAGCTAGGTATAGGATAGTTAGTGTCGACCAGCCTCAACCTCTCCCCTTTTTTTAGACCAGTGCCACAATTATATATTTTATACAATAAATATTCCAGTCTACTTGTGTGTCAGACTACTTGCAAGCTAAGCAATATCCAACAAGAAGTAACGACTTCAGCATTGTTTAAAGCCTCAAATAATTGTCAAAAAGTGGTAAGAGACTAATAGGGTGATAATTCGAAGGGTCAGAGGGTTATCCAGAATACTTAAAAGCAGGGACTACAGAGGAGGACATCCAAGAAACTGAAAAGCAGGAAGAAACGAGGCAATTGTTGTAGAGTTTGGAGAGAACTGGAGCCATCTCTGAGGCACATTTCTTTAAGATGATGGCAGGGATTGTGTCATATCTGCTTGTCTTGTGGGAGTCTTGTTTTGAAATGATGCCTGAAACTAGTGATGGGTTTATATATATATATCACTCAGTAGAGTCTCCATTTTAGAGAGGAACTCAGGCATGGGTACTCCATATGAGTTGAGTGTGGAGTCGGAAGAGAACTTTTGAGCAAAGCACTAATCCTTGTCTGCTGTAGATATGAGAACTTCACATTGATTGAAGAGAGGAGAGATTGAAGATTTGCTAGTGTTCAGTACGCTCTTGCAGAGCCAACAATAATCTCTAGAACTGAACTTGTGAGAGACTATTTATTGTTTTATTCTATCAGGAAACTGTAACTTTCACAAATAGTGATTCCTGTGGGTTATAGTGGTATGAACGATGAAGAAGATTGAGGTTTCACCTGATATTTACAAAGATAAAAACATCTATACCAGCTTTGATCCAAGAAGAAACTTCATTGGTGCAATTCTCAATAGGAAGTTTAAAAATATCAATGCAATGTGTGCCTCAAAGAAAGTCATGGATTGAATCCCAATCTGCATGTTTGTAATGGATCTTGTGAATAGGTTTCTGTCTAATAGATGATTGAAACAAAATATCAATAATGGTAAAAAAAATATAATATTTGAAAAAGAAAATATTCATGATTTAACAAAATCTGTTGTGGACAGACAAATTCAAATTAGAATTTTTAGTAATAAGAGGAACCTGAAGAAAGACTGAAAAGTAAAAGCAAAAACACTGTAGTTATTGAAATATCTCATTTTAAGGGGTTTTTAAAGAAATGCAGGGTGGCTCTAACCTTTTTGATGATTTTATAATTAAATTAAATTCACTTATGGTGAGAAAAAAAGAGAATCTCATCATGGTCCTGGTGATTCACAGAGAACAAAGGATGCCTGTTCAATTCAGGGAATTTTTTCCCTCTGTAAGAATAAGGCAAGGGAGAATGTGTTATGATCTATTTTCCCCCATTAATGGATCTGTTCTGAACACATATATTCAGGAGAACTCTGCTGATAGGCAGAGTTTATCAAAGCTCTAGTCAAACTCTCTGATAAACAAATACATATTGTCTCAAACAATTCTACTACAAAAAGAACATTGGAGAAAGACTAAACAATAAAAGCAAGTACACTATAGTTGCTGAAATTTTAACTTTTACTTTAAAAAAATACAAAAATATCTCATTTTAAAATTTTTTTAGCATACAAGGTTGCTGCAAACATTTTGCCTACAGTGTATATATACAGTTCTGCACAGAAGTAAGTAAACCCCTAAGATAATATTAAAAAATAGTCACTTTTTTCCAGAAAATCAACAAATCTTAAGTAAAATATATATTCATTAAGAAAAAAACTTTATTACACAAATTACAATCACTTTCAAAATTCCTAGTATAAAAATATTAATTAAAAATTAAAATGTGTAAAAGTAACTGAACCCATACATATAATATTTGGTGATTCCTCCTTTTGAGGTCACAAAATTGACCAGCGTTTTTCTATAATTTTTAAGGAGTTTCTGGCAGCAGTAAGTGT
>CAHIKZ030000111.1:2157500-2165000 GCA_903632075.3 Acanthosepion pharaonis
CTGTGAAAGACATCATAAACTAGATAGATAGATAGATAGATAGATAGATAGATAGATAGATATGTATATGCATGTACCAATATCCATCTATACCAATATCGACTAAAAAATAAAAGGAAAGAAGAAAGTGTCAAATTTTCAAGAGAGGATTACAAGGAAATAATACAGTGTGTGGCAGAAACACCTCCCATATTTTAAAGGTTGACAAAAAGACCAATGTAAGTGCTATTAAAAAAATATTTCACAGTTGTTTAAGCAATAACCTATATCTTTTATTCATTTTGTCTTAAAAATAAGATCCTCCAAATGGTGGCCTTAATTCAACATATACTGTTGTAGACAATTTCTAAATCTTTTCATCACCTGAAAATTCATTTCTAGCAGTATTTCTGCCACTTTTTGGTGAGTAGCATCTTTTAATTCTTTAATGGTTGCTGGTTGATGATTGTGGACCTCAGTTTTTGAATGACCCCAGGGGGGCAAGATCGTGCAGTCTACCCAATGTTACCATGTAAGGAAATCAAATGTCCTGGAGACATTTAGTCAAAGCTTCCATTGATATTCTCATTGTGCTTGAGGTGGCTCCATCCTGTTGAAACCACACATCTGGGCTCCCAGGGTCTCTGAATTTTGGTTCCAGAAAATTCCACAGCATCTCCACATTCTGGTCAGATGCTACTGTGACCGAGTGGTCTCCCTTCTCAAAAAAGTAAGGGGAACATACACCATAGTTCACAACTCCAAACCACACAGTCACTTGTTCATTGTGAAGAGGTCTTTTGTGAAGCTGTCTTGGGTTATTTTCCCCCCAGTGGGGAAACTTCTGCTTATTGATATAGCCAAAGAGATAAAAGTGATCTTCATCACTTGTAAGAAGAATAGCATTTGCAGGAATATTTTGAAGGATATCGTCACAGCATGTCATTCAATTTTTACCAGTCAAGTTCTTGCAGTTCCTGAAAAACCATTAAATTGTATGAATGGAATAGCATATTTAGAGGCTGAATTCATAAGAGATTACAGAACAACTTGGATATTTTCTGGAGTTGGAGCGCTTTGAGTTCTTTAAAGTGGTTTTCTTTTGAGTACTAAACTTGGGGCCCTGAAATTTTCAACCCCCATAGCAGTATCGATTTTCTATCCAGAACAGAATTATTCTGATGTAACATGAATTAAGCATAAAAAGCTCTGGGTTGCAATTACAGATTCACTAGTTTTAAAAAGACATTTCAGTAGCAAACTCACTGCATCTGCTGATCCAAGCCATGATGGTAACTGATAGTAGATAAAAAACAATGGTAAGACATTAGCAAAATGAAGACACCATTGCCACTTGCCTAAGTTCAATAGCACTATACAGGTGACAGTTTAAAATAAGGGACGTATTTCTGCCAAACCCTATACATGAATACTTATATATGTAAACAAAATATTTAGTTAATAACTACTATTCCCATACTTAGAAAATCTCTTTCAATAGCTTCCTAAGACAAATCTTCATTTATATGGATGACTTAGTAAATGGTTCTATCAAACAGCAGATCAAAAGAAATAAGCAACAACAAGAAGAAGAAGAAAATGAAGAAGAGCAATAACACCAACAATAATAATAATAATAATAATAAGAAGAAGAAGAAGAAGAAGAAGAAGAAGCAATAACAACAATATGAAAAAGGAGAATAAGATGAAGAACAAGTGCAATAACAACAACACCAACAATAAGAAAAACAAAATGAATAATCTTGCACAATTCTGGAAATAAAGGTCCCAGAAAATTATATACATATATCCAACCATGTGTGGAAATTAAAGGAGAAAAATAAAAAAAATCCAATTCTAAACTGAAAAATTTAAAAAAAAGCTAAATCTTACAATGATTATAGCAATATCTGCAACCTTTGTCAACAAAAGAAATTAGCTATAATAACATTTCCAAACCAAAAAAACCTTTTAAACCAAAGATTGTAAATTTTGTCCTATTGTATACATACTAAAAACTTCCATTTGAGTTCTTTTGAAGTGGAGGAAAAGAATGTATGTATATTTCATTTAATCTACATTTCCAATACACATGATTTTCTCCTCCTCCTCCTCCTCCTCCTCCTCCCCATTCTCTTCCTCTTCCTCACCTTCTACCACACCTGATGGCGAGCACATATTCATTTATTTATTTTCTTAAAAATATAGCGTTCATAAATTTTTATTTTTAAAAATAGGTAGTATAGTCGGCTGACTCCTAATTTTCTTTACTAAATATATATGTGTATGTGTGTGTGTGTGCATGTGTGTGTCTACATATACCAATAGCCATCTCTATCAATATCTACTAAAAAAATCAAAGGAATGAAGAAAGAGTCAAATGGATAAGAGAGGATTACAAGGAAATAACAGAAGCATACTAATCCATACTAATACTTTTACTATACTAATAGTACTATGCTGTAAACAAAAGATTTGGTTAATGACTATTACTCCCATACTTATAAAATCTCTTTCAATAACTTCCTAAGACAAATCTTCATTTATATTAAGTCTCAGGTGAATGACTTAGTAAATGGTTCTATCAAACATCAGATTAAAAGAAAACAAGGCACAATAAATAAACAATAATAATAATAATAATAATAATAAGAAGAAGAAGAAGAAGAAGAAAAAACAACAACAACAAAGAGAATATATAATATATTAAGAACGTCAATGCATAAATACATCATTTGGATTCTAAGTTGGAAGGGAAGTGCATGTTTTTCTGTCTAAGTTAGAAATTTGCCCTGAGGCTAAAAGTTATAAACAAAACAAAAATAAAAAAAAAGACATGGAAAGGGAATAATGAAGGAAAAGTAAAGGAAAAGGTAGAAAAATGAAAAAGAAGAAGAATTAATGATATTTGGCCCAATATTTCATTAAATGATGCATTATTTTATGATAATCCCTTGATCATTATAAAGTTATTATCATTTTGGCATATCTCATTATTTACAATTTTTGATCCCAAACCAGGGATCTTAAAACGTGTCCTTGTATCAGACTTGATAATTAAAATCTTATTAAAAAATTAATTTGGATCTGATTTCTTCACTAACAAAAACACTTCACAAATACTTTTAAGTAAATTAGTAAAATAACAAAAAATGTTTTCGTAACAACTTTTATCTCAAGTTATCTGTATTCTGGGAAAAAATATTTTCATAACCAGTTTCTGACTACACTTCTCTTTACTCTTTTGTTTCCCTCCATTTCTAACTTTCTGCATTGAATATACCCCCCCTCTCTGTTAAAAATAAGAATCCTATTGTAATTATGCTTGTCCCTCCTTTCGTTAATTTGCACAACCATCACACCCTGCCAATACTTCATAAATAATGGACTATTCTGTTTTGAATGCATGGAAAGAAGGGACGAGACACTATTTGGTTTCAGTGAGAAAATGAAAGAAAGAAAGAAAGAAAGAAAGAAAGAAAGAAAGAAAGAATTGTTTAACGTATCATGCCAATATTTCATAAATAATGGACTATTCCATTTTGATCATGTGAAAAGAGTGGAAAAGACACTATTTGGTTTCAGTGAGATGATGAAAGACAGAAACAAAGAAAGAAAGAAAAGAAGATAAAATTGTTTAACGTCTCCTACCAATATTTCATAAATAATGGACTATTCCATTTTGATAACATAGAAAGAGAGGAAAATACATTAGTTGGTTTCAATGGGAAAAAGAAAGAAAGAAAAAAAGAAAGAAGTGTTTAACATTTCCTTCCAAGACGTCATAAATATTGGTTTATTCCATTTTGATCATGTAGAAAACGGGGAAAAGACACTACTTGGTTTCACTTAGAAAATCAAAGAAAGAAAGCAAGAAAGAAAGAAGGAAGAGAAGATATAAAATCTGCTTCAGTGAAATAGAAAATGTTGTCATTTTCAAATCTTTTCATTTGTATCCCCTTACTTCTTAAATAATGATCAGGATTCATATTTATTATTATTATAGCAATATTTTGTTGAAGTTGTTAAGCTCAAATATTTAATGGTGTGATAAGGTTCATAAGATTTCCAATGAGACTTGAATTCACACTTGAGATTTAAGCATGAAGAATGACTTGTACAGTGAAAATCCCTATTTGTCTTATTCTGCTAATAACTCTGGCTGTGTAAGTTGTTGTATCCGGTTACCATATCACCTTTTGATGAATCATTGTAACTTTTGATTCTAGCCTCCAAAAAGGAGCTTGCTCAAACAAAAGGATCTTTCTGTATCAAAAGACTGCAACAAACTCTGAATGACAGAAAATCTGCCAAGTAATACATTGTGAAATAAAGAATAAAAATAGATTAAATTTTTTTTTTTTTTTTAGTAAAATGCATTAAAACGTGTCTTTGTTGGCTTTATCTCATATCCAAGAATTTAATTTCTTCTTTGTTGATCACTTCCTTTATGAAGCTTCAAGTTTCACCAAAACCTGCTCCCATCATTCATTCTTTATCACCATTTGGCTTTACAAGATTTGATTGGAGGTGAAAGAAAATCAGAGTAGAAGAAAGTGCCAATGACATGAATTTGTTTAAAGTGGGCCTCACCTTGCCAGAAAGTGAGCCACACACTTGATTTAATAACCTTCGTCTACAGTACATATGGAATCCAGTTATGAAACCAACAAACTGCTGCCAACACTGTTATAATTTCAAGTGGTGCCTTCTGTAACATGTCCATCATGTGTAGCCCTCTTCATCTGTTGGTTTAACCATTTAGATCTATTGTAATTGTCATCCACTTGTTCCACTATTGAGGTTCGTTATGCTTAGTCTGGGTTTGCATCTACAACCTTGCTGTCAAGGATGGCCCAACCAGGAGTTTAGAACTCCCTACGGTGTCACTCTGAGAGTCATTAGACCATGTAATATATGCGTAATATGTGTACTGAAACTATTATGTAATATCAGTCTTCCTATATGGCAGTGAATGCTGGATAATCTCCTCACAGATGAAGGAGAGACTTGAAGCAACAGAAATGTGGTTCTGCAGAAGGATGCTGAGGATACCATGGACTGAAAATATGAGTAACAACAAAGTTTTAGAAAAAATGGGAACAAAAAGGACACTCATACTTAAAATCAGAAAGATATAGCTGAAAGTTTTAGAGCACATAATGAGGAAAGAAGGTTTGGAAAAACTGATACTCACAGGCAAGGTTGAAGGCAAGAGGTACAGAGGTAAAATATGCATAGCCTATCTAGTGAGCATGACTAAATGGATGACAGAACAGGATTTTGGAGAGACCACAAAAAGACAAAATTTATTAAGAGCTACAAATGACAGAAAATCATGGAGAACCATGATCACCAATATCTTGGAAGGACAAGTTACATAGAAGAAGAAGATGTATTTGCTTCTATATAACAGTCATATATGGATTTTATAAGTGTACAATAGAACATTTATACCGTCAATTCATTTTATCTATATTTTATAGATATCTGTACAATTTAAATAAACATGAAAACGCATACCACAGACACATGTATCTGTCTACTTGTGTGAAAATGTTGATAACATGCACAGAAATGCAAGTAATTATATAGAGTTGTACACAAAAGTATTTGACCTCTTACATTATTTTCGTTATTTTTCTGATTAATCATCTCAAATTTGATTTGATATAATTTATCTACTCAAATAATGTAAATAAAACAGTTTGATATGTGAATCGTTTATAAATAAGAGAGAAGTAATTGGATTATTTTATTACCATAAGTATCTATACTTCATTATAACAATTTTGAAAATATTTTCACAGGGGTACAACATTTTATTAGAGCAATAAAAGCAGACATTTTAAAAGGCCATTCATAACAACAACAACAAAAAAAAACAATATTCACAAAGGAAAGGTGGGCAATGAAATATTCTTTGTAAAACACTTCAGAATGATTTAAGAATAAAGTTATATGGCCTTCTCAATTGACTAACCTAAATACAATGAAACATTTGTGACACAAATCAAAAATTTCTGTTTATAAATCAAAACCATCAAAACCATCAAATCTGAACAATTTCAAAAAATTCTGTTTAAAAGGATCATTGAAAATATCCATCAAGCCAGGTAGCCTTATCAAAGGCTACAAAAACATTTATTAAAAGTGCCAAAAGAGATTTAATTCATTACAATACAGTGATCAATGCAGAAAGAATGTCAACTTAATTCATTAAAATAAGATATTAATAATTATTAACATAATAAAATTAATTCCTTCTTATCAATTTACATATTAAGCTGTTTTAATAACGCATGGTAGAGTAATGCTGGAGTAATGAATATTGGCTCGGATTGAGTAATCAGAGACCCAAGCTCGAATTCCAGTTGAATCCATTACATTCATTGACATGCTAATACCCTTGTGAAAGGTTTGAATCCTCTTTTTCTCCCCTCAGCTGGAGGTAAATAGCAGGACAGACCTGGTTCTCTAGCCTTGGGTGGCAACTGGTCTACCGCAGAAAGAAATGACAACCTATTGCAGGAAAAAAATCTGCCTTGCCAGTCATGTATCGAAAGATATATGATTGCCTAAGCATGTATCACGCATGGCACATAACTGACTAAGAGTAATGGATTGCATCTCGATTAAAATTTGGGTAGTTGAGTTCAAATTCCAGTCGAGTTCATTACATTTACTTACATGCTAATACCTTTTGGAAAGGTATGAATCCAACTCTTCTCCCCCCAGCTATGGATAAATAGTAGGACAACCTGGGTTCTATATCCTTAGGTGGCAACCAGTTTAGGAGAAGGAAAACTCTGAATTCAAAACTGTATGTAACCCTGGCAAAACATCTTCTATGCAGCTAAGAAAAAGATTGACTCAGTGATCCCAACTATGGTCGACTCCTTAATAATGGTAACTGAATACTTATATATCATCAAATCAAAGAAAGAAAACTTATAACAATAATGTTAAGATGAAATGTATGCTCCCTCTACTTGAGAAGTTTGTTTATCCATTGATTTTATAAATTTTTATAATTTTTTTATGTGAAACATGCAACATCATTAGAAAGCACATCTTAATGTTTATCTTTACAGGTAAATTGCTGTTTGCCAACATAAATCTTTCTTTACATAATGTGCCAAACATTCTCAATTAGGTTAAAGCTGAGCAAACAAGCTGGCCACTTCATCAAACCCATTTGAAATCATATATCCAATAGCTTTCTTTACCAAATGTGATGGAGCACTGTTTTGCATTAAAAAATCATCTTTCTGAAAGTGTTTGGTTTCTTCTTGAATTATGGCTCTAAGTCTGCCTTCAAAAATAAATGTATGTTTGAGTTCTCATCTTAGTCAGCCACTTGATCATCAATAATCTCACCTCAAAATCACCTTGTTAACATTCCATCTGCAATATATTACATTAGTTTAATATAAATTTATAAACTAACAACTGTTATTCATTAATTGAAACCATCACATCTGAATGATTTGGAATGATTCTGACAAGAATGGTAAAAAA
>CAHIKZ030000111.1:2167500-2192500 GCA_903632075.3 Acanthosepion pharaonis
TAATTTTTTTTCTCATTTTCTCTCACACTCAGTAACTTCTCTTGCATCTTAGCAGCTTTATTGCCTTGCTTGGGGGTGAAATCAGCTTTTCCCTCTTGACGTTACATGTGTTGCCATATTGACCTAAATGTTGAGTTAAAACTGAAAGAGCTCACTAATTACTTACAAAATCATTTTCAAACCAATTGATATTTAAAACTTTCAAAAGATTATTTGATGTTAGTTAACTCAAACTTATATCATTTTGTTTATATTGTTTTATTTTATATTTTTATAATAAGCTGTTTCAAAAATTTGATATTATTTGAGATGTAAAGATATTCGTAAGTACATAGTCTAGGTAAATGAAACTAAATAGGTCTATTGTTGGGCAAAATTTATGAGATAGGACACACTAAATCAGTAGTCCAGCTTCTCCCAAAGATGGTGCAGCATGACTTAGATAACACTGCACAGTATGGCAGTGATTCTCTGCTTGAGTTCATTTTTACTGAATTCTCTCACAATGAATATTCTAAAACACAAAACACCATTCCTTTTCCAGTGAGAAGAAAAGAAATGCAACATTAACCACAGAATTTTAAGTTGTTTCTACACATGCTGTTAAAATTTGAGATTATTTGAATGAGAATTGGTCAAGTTATTAGATTACAAAATGATATTAATTTTTCTGATTCATCCTGTATAATAGAAAATAATATTTTGTATTATTCTATTTGTACCATTTTATTTGAATATGATATTAGAAAAATCGATGAGAAAGTGGAAAAAGTTTTTATATGATGAAATTGCTCAGATTAAAGGGATGTTTACATTGATACAACTAACAAGTGCATGGAGGAGAAGAGATGCTGAAACTTTAAATTTAACATTCTCTTTTAAGTATGTGTTTACAGAAAATATATATATATATATATATATATATATATATATATAGTCAAACCTAGAGCCTAAATCACCCTCTCCCTTTTAAGCCATTTCGAATAAATTTTTTCTCCACCCTCCCAATTGTTGTAGTTGTGTTTTTTTTTTTGTTTGCTCATTTGGTCTTGGTCTTTTGTTTATCGCCTATACAGTTTTCTTTACTTCATTAGCCAGCTTTCTCTGACCATCCGCTTAGGTGAAACCTTGGTAGGTTTGTCTGGTTCTCTAGGTTTGACTAGGTCTGCTCTACTTTTGTATTGAGCATTTTTTTTAGTTAGTTGATTACTCGTATCAGGGTTTTTTTCTTTGGGCTTTAGACCGGTATGCTGTACAATTATTTTCAACAGATGTTCATGTTCATAGCTCTTTCTTTTTTTTAAAACCTTTTTTTCCTTCAAAATTGATTTGATCATTAGCAAATCAAGAAACCGAAGGTTTTCCGAGACGAGTGTAGTTACCTATATTTATATATATATGTATTTTTTGTAACCCTATGTTCCTGTATCATAAATCAATGAAGTCTTGTTCAAAAATAATGAAAAAGTCATTAATTTGTTTTAGTTCTGCAAAATGTCACCCCCTAAACTGAAAATTTAATTTTACAATATGTGCAATAAGGATAAAAAATTAAAATATTTCAGAAGCTTCATTTTTCAACTTGCTAAAGATGTAATTGGATAGAACTTATGTATTTTTTAACACATTTAACAGTTTATAGCTATAGTATAACATACAACCTTACAAATAAAGGGAAATAGCAGACTTGCAGAAGCTTTATTTTTCAATTTGCTAATGATGTAATTGGATAGCAATATACAATTCTTACTTTACACCCTTAAAACACTACACTGGTCAACACAAAATTTATTGCCTAAATATTTTAGCTGATTTCGGACAATTTTGATGTGCAATGGTTTTGCTCAATCAGAAAACTTTTTGAGCTATGCCATATGCTGTTTTTTTATGTTTTTGTTTATACTGTCATGTCCATTAAAATATCTAAATATTTAACATATTTCACACAATAAAACTAATTATATCTTTATTATAAACTTACTAATTTTAACCCATCAGAAGTATTTTCAGCCAAAAATAGCTGCATAAATATTAAAAGATGCTTCCAACATATTTATAAACCAAAAACACACAATAAAGTGCTTACATCTCAAAACACACCAATTAAAATGTACAATGCAAAACCATAGAATACAAATCAGAAAGTTGTTTTATTAGTCATTATAATTTAGGTATACCACCAAAATATTGCACAAATAGTAGTAAGCATATCATGTGATATTTTGGGGAAGTTAAATTTTAAAATTCAGGAGCTAATTTCTCAGAATTAACGGTATAAAAATCTCAATGTTTGACCTCAACGACAGAGTATCTCAGATTCCACTAATGACCATGTCACTCTAACTGCTGATATTCAAGATCTCATTCACTTCCAAACACACACTATCAGGAAATGAGTCAGCAGCACTGACTAAACCTCAAAAAGACCACCTTCAGACACCAGCACCATTGTCTATGGTAAGATCTATCTCTTTAATACACATTACTATTATGTACATATAGATATACTATCTCACGTAAACACACTAGTAATGACATTTCACCTTTCTCATATATGTATGCAATACAGTTTGTACTATACACAAGAACTGTCTTAACAACCAGAAAATAGACATTACTCATTCAGTACATTTCAACCAACTCTATATTCCAGCTTGAATTCTTATTATATCAAATTTATCTTATTTCTTAATATTACATTGTGTTTTTATACATGATTTTAATCTTTTGATGAATGTTGTAGGATTGTTTTAAAATGCCAAATTATGAGCAGTCTTGCAACATTTTATATTATTGTATCAAATCACAACACTCTGCTTTTTTAACAGAATAGAAGGATTTCTACATGTGCAGGCATTTTTGCTTAATATGATACAATTTTTTTAATTTATTTCTTGAAATAAATGAACTTCAAAAAAATAATGTCTAGTTGGTATTTTTATTTTACAGGTGAATAAAAATGGCTTTGACTTGTAAAAATAAGTCCAACATATTCTGCTACATCTGCAGCAAATACATCATTGCTTCTAACAGGAATCCAGTCATAAGTTTCATACAGTGTGCTTACTTACTTTATTTTGGTATTTGGTGACCAGGATAAATCTTGGACACTACACATGGTATGTAAGACATGTACTGAGTATCTGCATCAGTGGATCAAGGGCAAGAAGAATTGTCTGAAGTTTGGAATTCCCATAATTTGTCGGGAGGCAACAAGGCATAGCACTGACTGCTACTTCTGTACTATTGATGTGATTGGGATTAACAGAAAAAAAAATGAAGCAAACCTCAAGTATCCTGATCTTCAATCAGTATGTTGTCCTGTAGCCAATACCAGTTTTTGAAGAACTTCCTGTTATTAGTGAGTAGAAGTTCTAGAAAATGAAGAAGAAGAAGAAGAAGAAGAAGAAGAGGTTTTTGATAATGATGCTCCACATCCTTTTTCCCAAAAGTAACTAAATGAATCTAGTTTGCAATCTCAGTTTGTCAATCCAGATTGAAGGTAAAAAAAAACTCACATCACCTTCTACCACCACAGGCATCAAGAGTACCGATGTTTTTTTTCTCTGAAGAGAAGGACTTAGTGTACTGTACAGATATTGCGCAGTTTCTGCACAAAATTGGAGTGCCACAGCACAAACCCAAAGATTGCAGACAGTTCATTGACAGCAGCAAACGATCACTGAAAAGTGTTCCACTGCACAATGGTAACTAGTTTGCCTCTGTACCCCTTGATCAATCAAATACACTCAAGAAAAAATATGAAGCAGTTAAGTATGTGCTGGAGAAAATTCATTATGATCAGCATCAGTGGTTTATTTGCGTTGACCTAAAATGGCAAACTTTTTGTTGGAACAACAGTCTGGGTTCACCAAGTACCCATGCTTTCTGTGCCTGTGAGATAGAGACACTGCTCAGTATTACACAAACAAAGACTTGCCTGCTTAAGAGGAACTGATGCCTTGCAGAGCAACAAACATCATCAATAAGCCTCTGGTCGACAAAGAGAGGATACTTTTTCCACCACTGCACTGATCAAGCAGTTCACCAAAGCTCTGGACAAGGATGGTGGTTGCTTCAGTGACTTGCGTAAAGCTTTTCCAGGACTGATGATAGAGAAGTTGAAAGCTGGCATCTGTAATAGTCATCAAATCCGTCAGCTCATCAGAGATCCAGAGTTTGAAGACTCAATGTACAAAGTGAAAATGGAACCATGGAAGACATTTGTTCTGGTCATGAAGAACTTTCTTGGCAACAACAAGACTAGAAACTATGCAAAACATGTCATTAATATGCTGACTGCTTTCAGAAACCTTGGATATAACATGAGCATCAAAATGCATTATTTACTCTCACATATGGATCGGTTTCCTGAGAATCTGGGATTAATGAGCAACAGAGGGAGAGATTCCATCAGAATATAAGCAAGATGAAGACCAGGTATCAGGGATGCTGGGATGCAATGCAATCATGATGTCTGACTAATGTTGGATTTTGAAGAGATATACCCCTGCCACTGATCATTCTAAGGGTTTGAATAAATAGAATTTAAAACCCTAAATTTTCAACAATGATGACATAACATGCAATTTACATGTACTTACATTAATCAATGTATACTATTCAATTTATTGTAATCGATATTTTAATATTTAATTAATAAATTGTTTTATAAAACAATTTTTTTCTCTTAAAAACTTTTTTGTATAAGAAATATTAACAAAATTCAATCGATAATGTCACAAAAATGTAATCAATTTAATCAGAAGATCGGATTTTAAAAAACTCAACTTAGCACAAAAACATGACTTGATCAAGAGAAGCTGATGTCATTTTCAGATTCAGCGATGAGAAATTGTCTTAAATAATTTTGGAAAATATAGACAAATTAAAAAACTTTTTTGTTGACTATTGATCATTCAGTAACCATCTACCTTTGGGTCTTGTATTGGGTGAAAAATAGTATAAAGATATAAGCTGAAAATCACCCACTATATTGGTCATATAAATGCATCTTGAAATTTTACCAACATTATTTGTTTAAAGTCATTTTATTACAAAAACAATTGTTTACATAATGAAATATGACATAACATATATATTTATGCTTATCTGTGTTTGTATGTCTGTCTGTGTGTAGATAGATAGATAGATAGATAGATAGATAGATAGATAGATAGATAGATGCAAACAGGTTGAGATAGATAGATAGATAGATAGATAGATAGATAGATAGATAGATAGATGTGAACAAGTTGAGATAGATAGATAGATAGATAGATAGATAGATAGATAGATAGATAGATAGATAGGTAGGTAGGGTTTTGTTGTTTGAAGAGTGTTGCAAATTTTGACTTGATGTTCAGAAAAAACCTCTTTGTGAAAGAATAAATTGGTACTGTTTTAAAATACAAATAAAAATTCCAGATTCTTTTTTGCTAGAATGAGATTATTTCTATCAGGCTCTTCTCTTCAGCACAAACAACACATGTAGAAGAAACAAAAATACATCAAATAATAAATATTACATCTCAGATATAAATATATATATATCACACTTAGCTCCATTATAGTATAGATGCCAACCAGCATAAGATTTCTGACCTCTGGTTGCACCCCACTGAATAATTCTGCTTAAGAGAACCTTCAGCAGAGTTTTAAAATCTTTTTTCAAAAACATAAGAATGAGATTACCTTTCAGCTTCTAAGATTTTCTTTCTTACATGACAATATTATATTGTTGAAATTCATTTAGCAGTAATAAAAAAATCTATTTTTCTTAAATTAAATAAATAAAGATCTGAGTGAAAGTAAATTAAAAAGAAAAATTCCCAATACAAATCTAATGGCAGTCCTGATTATTAAATATGAAGAGATACGTTCATATGAAATTCAATGTGTCTCAAGTTTTAAATAAATAGATTTACAGTCATTCAGTTGGACATTCTTGCATCACCTTTGTATATGGGGAATTAAAAAAACGCCTAAAACACCTCTTGGCTCTGATTCAATATTGATTCTTACACACACACACATAAACACATGTGCATGTGTGTGTGTAAGGATATGAAATACTTGGCCAGTTCATAATAAATCATGTACAAACATATGAACAGAAAACATTAACAAAAATAAATTTTTAAAAATCTTGCAAAAACAGAAAAAAAAATATCATTAATAATCTGCTTGCAGAGAGAAACTCTCAAGATGTGTCTTAAATCAGAAGATAAAAACATTAACATAAAAACACCAATAAAGTGTAAATATAAACAAAATATAAGTAATTCTTAGGAAAACTATTACAATGCTCAGATTACTGAAAGGGGAGGTAATCAACTTTTGCCTGCAAACAAATTTAGAATAGACAATAAGTTGGTTATGAATAGGGTAACCAAATTATTGATCTTGTTACATATGATAAATTACATAAAATAAAACTGCTACCCTATTCCCTGCAGACAGCATATATCTACATATATAAATACACTGTAGTTGTTTTATTTTCATATTAGTTGAATGAAGAAAAGAGAAAAACTGGCTTGACACTTCATATCTTTATTACATCGACATTTTTTTATAGAAATTTCATTTAATGAAGAAGCCTGCCATAACACATTCCACTGCTTTGCATAAAAATTTATATTTTGATACTTGAAAGCAATGCTCAGTGGTAGAGGATAGGGCTATGGATCCTGAAATATCAAATTCTTTTCTCCAATTCATTTGGGATACTTATATAGCAGAATATATGTAAGCAGCCATACTGTACATCTTGACAAGCCAGATGCCAGAAACTTAAAAAATTAAAATTTAGTCTCCCTACATCTTCGGTATCTCTACCCAATTCATAATTATAACTTATGTTTACATCTATATTACCCCTCTATACTATATATATATATATATATATATATATATTGTGTATATTTAGGCACCAATTTTTCACTGATGCATGAAGAAATATAGTTTTAATGTGAGCTATATTTATGGGATAAAGTGCTCAATATCAGAGATAGAGTGTATGTAAATATAAATATAAAAATATAAAAGTGAACATTGAAGTCAACACTCAGAGGCGACAGGTTGTTTCATGCTGGACATAATCATCAAGCCACCTGACGATTGTCCTTCAATGTTCCTTCAATGTTCATTTTATATATATATATATATATATATATATATATATATATATATATATATATATATATATATATATATATATATATATATATATATATATATATATAAAAAGTGGCAAATTTATTCTTCAAGAAAATACACCAGCTCTAACTGGTCCATCTGAGTGACCTTCTAAAAGCCAAGATCTGAATGTATTGATTATTACATCTGATCCTGACTCACTTGCAAAACCGTCATGATCACATCATCAATATTAATTCATTTAAGTGGAACTTAACTGATGCTTGGAATAAAATTCCTCTTGACACTATCTGCAAAGATACCACCTCCTGATTATCATGCTTACAACTTTGTTTTGAACATTCAGGCAAATATTTCAAACATCTACGATGAGTGTTCAGTTTGTGCATGAATCATGATAGCTAAATTCTTTTTTATATATATATATATATATATATATATATATATATATATATATATATATATTTGGTTGGATAGATGCTTTGCGATTGTCAGACAAACTGGTTAATCAGTTTGTCGATTGTCAGACAAACTGAAAAATCAGGGTTGTCAAACTCACATCTATCCAACCAAATATGTTAGCTCTATCTCTGATATTGAACGCTTTCTAATAAGTATCATGCATATAATATATAAATAATTATACATATATATATTCATTTATATTTATATACACTTTTCACATATATATATATATATATATATATTAAGCATTTCACCCCAAGCAAGGCAGGAAGCCACTAGCACACAAGGGGTTACAGAGAGTTGGAGCTAGAGCAAATGGGAGTGATAGATGAAAGGATGAAGAGAAGGATAAGGGGATAGACATTTAACAGTTTTGACAGTGAAAGGGTGTGAGTGAGATGCCAGCCTAGTAGAACGCCTAAATTCATGAAGTCGGGGAACCAGCGAAAGGAGCTCATCAGAAAATATTAGTAAAAAAAAATAGAGGGAGGCGACGGCACGTCTGTGAGAGAGAAACTGCAGATGAGATGCCAGATCAGGGCCACTTACATTGCATATCTGTCTCTGAATCCTATCAAGAACTTTGAGACAAAGAGAAGGGGCACTGGAAAACATATGGCAGCAATACTCCATGCAAGGACGAATGGTTGATTTGTAGATTTGAAGGATCAACGCTGGTGAGAAAAATTTCCTGGCGCGGAACAGAGAGCCAACTTTCCTTGCGGTGGGCGAAGCTAATATATATATATATATATATAATAAAATATAGTTTTAAGGTATGCTGCATTTATGGGTTAAAGTGCTCAATATCCAGAATAGAGTGTATGTAAATATAAAAATGGACATTGAAGTCAACACCCAAAGGTGAGAGTCTGCTTCATGCTAGTTGCAATCATTATCATGATCATCAGGACAAATGCATTTAGCATGAAACAGATTGTCACCTCTGGGTGTTGGCTTCACTGTCCACTTTATATATATATATATATATATATATATATATATATATATATAGTTAATGTAGTGTAGATTTCTTTGTTTTGACTGTATCTATAACAAGGATATGTCTGATATTAAACTCTCTTCTCTACATAAATTTTAAACAATTAGAAATTTACATACATGCATTTGGAAAACTGGATAGACATAGATGGTCTCAGCATGAAATTTCAATTGAGATGAAGTTAAAAATATACAATACTTGTGTTTTGTGTTTATTGTTACATACATGTGAGACTTGGGTTACTTACCAGAGACACATGAAAAGGCTGAAGCAATTCTACCAACAGTGTCTCCATTATACACTGGGTATCCAATCGCAAGTGTATCTTAGTAATATTGATATCCTTGAATGCGATCAGGCTACCAGTATAGAGACTCTGGTACTTCAGCACTGATTGTGATGGAGTGGTCATGTGATCTCCATGAAGGAAGGATCCCAAAACAGTTTCTATATGAATTGGTTGAAGAAGAAAAAAAAGAACAATCCACAAACCAATATTGAGATATAATCATTGCAACAAGAACACATTGAAGAAGGCCAATATCATTCAAATTGACTGGCAAAACTTCTAGATTGATCATCCTGGAGAACACCAGTGCACAATGTTATGAAAGACTTTGAACAGAACTGTAACCTTCTCTCTTGAGTGGCTCTTGGGCCTAGTATTGGGTAAAGATTAGTAAAAGAAAGTATTAAACTAATTTGACAGAAAATATACAACTTAATGAAAATTTTTAATGCTTTTTTACAGTATAAGAAGCTCTGCAACATTTAATCCAAATTTAAATACAAAATTTCTTTATACACAAATACTAAAAATTATTTGCATAATTCCAATCCTTTTTTTCATTTTTCTTTTTATTACACAAGCTAACATCATTAATATAATAAATTGTTACCTTGCTGAATATAAATGACTCCAGTTATAAATGACCCTCGTCATCATACACTGTGTGTATCTTGAGGCACGCAATGAAGGGACTAATTGTTTTCATGTGGATGTAAATACCTACTGGAGCTTTGCTGTTTAATTCAAATTTGGTACCCCTTCAAAATACAGGTGTTAAGAAATGTAAATGACTGTAGGCAAATTCTATTTTATCTTTGGCGACCAACCAATAAAATATAGTACTTTATTGACCAACTATGGCTTGAATCAAACCCCAGTACAGAGCTGTTTTTTCATTGGTTGTTAATAAGCCAGTATGATAAACTCTTCGCTGATTGGTCAACAAAATATTGGTCAGAGAGTAACTGATATGTTTTCTATCTCCCAAAGGCCACAATGTCTATGCTATGAAACATTCTCTCTATCTTTTCTCTCTATTTCACTCTCTTTCTGTCTGACCTCTTGAGTATAAATGAACAAAATATGCATAATTTGGAATAAATTCTATTTTGAAATGTTTGCCAAGAGATTTAAAACATTTCATTCTGGCTGGTGAACAATTAAGAGTCATTGCCTATTGGCACTAAATAAAATTGCTTTTCTGATTGATACAATTTTTGAAAAGCTTTTTCCGCCTACTCATTGGCTGCTTGTTTTCCGCCTACTCATTGGCTGCTTGTTTTCTTCAATTTTAACCAATCAAATTGCTTTTGCATTAATGAATTAAGACTGATTTCTCTCATTGATTGTCCTCACCTAAATTACAGTTGACCTGACTTGTTATCATTTCACTTTTTCTTTTCTACATTGACTTTTCCATCATTTATTTTGTTCTTTCTTTCTTTTGTTTCTTTAAAATACTTTGTTTTTCCTTTATTTTTTTATTTCTTTTCTCTCTTTCATTCCTTACCTTCCCATTATTCATTCTTAATTTCTTTTTATCATTCAATCTTTATATTTCAATTTTGCAGTTGATTATATCTTCACTTTTTTAAAATTATTTTTCTCTGATATTTTTCTTCATTACTTCCTCTCTTTCTTTTTTAGATTTCTCTTTCCGATTTTTCTTTTCTTTTCTATTTCCTTTCTTTCTTTTTTCTCTTTCCTATCTTTCTTTCCTTTTCTTTTCACTTTCCTTTCTTTCGTTTTTTTTTCTCTTTCCTTTCTGTTTCCTATCTTTCTTTTCTTTTCTCTTCTTTTTCTTTTCTCTTTCCTTTCTTTCTTTTTCTTTTCTCATTCCTATCTTTCTTTTCTTTTCTCTTCCTTTTCTTTTCTCTTCCTTTTCTTTCTTTTTTCTCTTTCATTTCTTTCTTTTCTTTTCTCTTTCCTTTCTGTTTCCTATCTTTCTTTTCTTTTCTCTTCTTTTTCTTTTTTCTCTTTCCTATCTTTCTTTCTTTTTCTTTTTTCTTTCCTTTCTTTCTTTTTCTTTTCTCATTCCTATCTTTCTTTTCTTTTCTCTTCCTTTTCTTTCTTTTTTCTCTTTCATTTCTTTCTTTTCTTTTCTCTTTCCTTTCTTTCTTTTCTCTTTCCTTTCTTTTTTTTCAATTATATGCTTCCTTTACTCCGGTTTTTGTTTATTTTGCTTACATCCATATAATATTGAAACACCAAAGTTAAGCAACATTGAGCCTGGTCAGATGGGTGACCACATAAGAAGCCCAGGTGATGTAAGCTTAGATGTGTGGATGGTGTAATAAATAACAGCTAGAAATGAGAAATTGGAGACCAAAATTTGAGTTCAAGTTTGGTTTGTTACAATCATTTATACATTGGGAAGATATTAATCCACCTCTTCTCCTCCCCAAATATGGGTTAAATAGTAGGACTTGTATCTGAAAATTATTATCTTCAAGAAATTTTAAATAATCACTTGCAAAACAGAATTATTTTTACAATCCCAAAATATGTTTTGGCTTTAAATAACCTACAAAAGGTTGATAAGCTGTAAAATATTTAAAATATCAATAATCTTTCTTTATCATTTATTGTCTTTTCTTTAGTTTTGTTTTTCTATTACTTTCTTTTCTAAGTTTTTCTTTTCCACTCACTTTATATTTTACAAGCATTTATCTGTTTTTTATTTTTCTATTTTCTCTAGTATATTGTTTATTCCACTTCTTTCTTTTTTCTTTTTTTATCTTCTTTTCCTTTTTCATTCTTACACTCACTTTCTTTTCTAAGTTTTTCTCTTTAGATTTTACCAACATTTGTCTGTTTGCCTTTCTTTCTGTTCTGTTGTCTTTTTTCTCTAGTCTAATGTTTGTTCTTCCTTCATTTTTCTCTCTCTGTCACTCATGCCTTCTCTTTATTTTCTTCATTAATTCTCTTATATTTCTGCTCTTTTTTTTTTTTACCTTTTTTTCCTTTTCTCCACTTCTTCTTGACCCCAACTCATTATTCATTGATTCATTTCATTCTTTTCTTTTCTTAGCAATTCATTTACTCACTCAATCAACACATGGTGTAGCCATTATTACTCACCTTGACAGAGTATCTCACCTGTGTCTTTTAATGAACATACTAAGAGTACCATCTGTTTGCTGATTGGTCTCATAGCCAATGGATAATGGATGGCAGTCACTTGATTGGCAACCTATCAAAATGTAATCAACTTCAAACATTCCAGCCATTATATTTCTAATTCCCATACCACTTCATATCTTGGTAGAAATTATTAAACAAGCCAGAATACAAACATACACGTACATATATAAATATAAGTCATTCTTGAAGAAAAACATAGTAGCATGGGGGAAGGAACTGCAAATGAGAGAACTCATCTGATGGGGACCATGACATCTGATGGGGACCTATCATCATGAATGCTCCACTGCAAGGAACACAGGACCCTACAAAATCTCTTCTAGATTCCTGGTCTTTCTGGTCCTGTAAGAATCGTCTTTGAACTGCTCTTGTTCACGGTAGAGCCAACTTTCACAAATGGGGATATTCCACTGATGTTGATATCAATGCGGTCAATTACAAACAATGAATCATCTTCTAGTTTGCTCCAATCTTGATTCTCTCAACCCCTAACAAAATCCCAGTTGGTGCAGAGACATGCTGGACAAAACCATCTTGGATACAAGGTCACTGTCTTGGAGCATCCAATGAAAAATGAAAGTATTAAAATGATTAAACATTGTTTGAGTATGTGTTCCAACATTTTGAATGTGATCAATTTTGGTATTTTAAGAATCAGACCTCCTATATAGCAGTGAATACTGGACAATCTCCTCATGAATGAAGATGAGACTTCAAGCCAGAGAAATGTAGCTCTACAGAAGGATGCTGAGAATACTATGAACCAAATATGTGGGAAAATTTTTTAAAGAAAATGGAAAACAAAAGGACACTTATATTTAACATAAGGAAGAGATAGTTGAAATTCCTAGGGTGCATAATGAGAAAAAGGGTTTGGAAAATTTAATACACAAGAGACAGAAGAAAACAATGTATAACCTAACTATCAAATTTGTACAAATGGATGTCAGAACAGAGGTTAGGAAAGACATTAAAAAGAAAAAATGTATTAATAGCTACAAAGGAAAAAATGAATCATCTTTATTAGTTTTGAATTGACAATCAATTCCTTTATAAAATCTTGATTCATACAAATAACAACCATACATTATGTAAACCTATGTATACACACACACCACACATGCATACACATACATGCACACACATATATGTATGAATACAACAGTTGATTGATGAGGACCCCTGGGTTTCATGCTTGGTGATTGTCAGACAAACATGATTATATTTAGTTTATATACAAAAACATCATATATATATTGATACAAGGTCATTTGTCTTGGTTAGGGCATCCAATGAAAAATGAAAGTAATGGAAAATGATTAAACATTGTAGCCAATGGCATAGTCCAATCGGGCGTTGTCAATCCAATCATATTTATGCTGACAGCGCCAATCAATTTTGAATCATATATATATAAAAAATAATCCAATGTTTGGTTATTTTGTCAGATTTTGTGAAAAGGGTTACTTTTTAACCAATCTTTGATGACCTACCTTTTTTATATATAAAAACAATAACAGTGTGTCAAAAAAAATATGGTCCTCATTTTTGGGGACATTTTTAAGGTAAAAGCAGATTTTGTAATTAGTGTCAAGAGCATCAATGTCTATGTCTCCCGGATAAGAGAGGGACAAGGAATCCAATATACAAAAAATATATATATATATATATATATATATATATATATATATTTAACAGAAATTTTTGAGATTTTAATTTGATACAACAGAATGCAGAAAGCACTGGACCAGATGTCTTATCCTCTTTTGGGGACTTAAGCAGGGCATCAATACCGAGAACAAAGACCGTTATGATACAAAACTGATGACAAAGAGGAAACTGATTCTAGTTAGTTTCCTCTTCATCACTGAGGCCTGCTGGGCCAGAGGTATGATGGTCCACATTCATAATGGTCCAGATTCAATTTTCAGTAGTAGATGCATGCTACTGATAAGGCCCCAAAAAAGAACGAAATGACCATTCAGTGCTTTCTGCAGTCTGTTGAGGATTCTTGTTCTAGACTCGATGAATTATGTGAAATATATATACCATCTTTAAAATTTTTCTCTTTGTGCCTCAATTTAATCAAAAGACTAACATATAATAAATATCATCAGTCTTATTGCCAATATCATTATCATTTTGTTGTCTTTTTATTACTCAAATTTCATTAACAGGCCTATTAAATCTACATATATACATACATACATACATACATACATACACATACATACATATATATATATATATATATATATATATATATATATATATATATATTTAGGAAATGGATTAAATCTGACATATTGTTATTGTTAATTTATTTTGTTTAAATGTTATTTTTGAGGGATACTCATGTTCGAGTAGAAGCTCTGTTTTTTAATTTAACATTATTTTTTTTTATATAGCTCCCTCTACCAGTCTGATTATTCAAGAAATCTGGTCAGAAAAATGTACGTCCTCCAACAAGTATTGAACCTGCATCCGCTATGGGGAAACCATCATTGGATCTGACATTGCTGACTGCTCAGTCACATAAGTCTTTTGCTCAAACAAATTGAAAATAGTGCCTTTTGATCACTCACTTCTCTGGAATTCTTGAAACATCCATATCTGCTCTGTATCATATCCTAATATAAACAAAGACCATTTATTTTTTGGGAAATGGATTATATCTGATATATTGTTATTTTTAATTTATTTTGTTTAAAACTAATGTTAAACAAAATAAATTAAAAATAACAAAATGCATGTGTGTGTGTGTGTGTGTGTGAGAGAGAGAGAGAGAGAGAGAGAGAAAGAGAAAAAGAGAGAGAAAGAGAGAGAGATTGATTTTTCACAGAGTAGACAGATATAAGATTCTGATCCTAGTCAAATCTGCTGGATAATGACACTTTGATCCTTGGCAGAACATGCAGATACTGATCCAAGGCAAAAGTGCCAATCTCTGCATAAATAATCTCTTCATTTTTTATGGGTACTATGCTAGTTCTCCATCCCAGAACATTTATTTCCACAAGGCAAATATGTCCAAACAATTTATTGATCATAAAATCCATTAGAAAATATTCTAATATAATCAGTTGCATGTCATTCTATCACTATCTCCTATAAAAACACAATTCACATTGAGTTTATTTATTTTCTTTGCCTATTAATAGAAAGAAACATGTTTTATTTTGAACATAGTCATTCATAGTTATAAAATTATTGTAACAGAAAAGGTATTATATGATATTACTAAGTAGATAGATTTACTATTTTCGGGTTTAGGCTAGTTGATATTGCATGGCCAGAGGTATCTGGTTCTTATAACTTATGAAATTTTAATAAAAACTTACAAGTTCAATACTTGCTTCTAAGAAGGCCCAAGAACCACTCAAAGTAGAGGGTTACTGAATGAAGTTGTTGAAAGTAAATAACAGTTGACTCAAAATTTGAAAATGTTAAAATTGCAAAGTTGAAGAAACATCCATTCAAGGAACTGTTTCACAAAGTATCAGTTCTAGAGAAAAAAAAAAACAGTTTGAATGGAATGTCCTTTTTACAAATAGAATACAATAGGAATGGGAATGATTGAAACCTCTATAGATAGATGGTATGGCATGTTTTAACAATAAAGGTTTGAATTAATACAACTAAGGAACATATAGCACATCAGAATATTTGCCATATAAATAGTAACAGAGCAGTGAGAGGTTTGCAAAATATGTCTGTGAGAAATGGGTTGTAGGGTGAAAAGGCTGGAAAGTGAGGATTGATTAGTGAGATAGATCGTTAATAGTAAATAATACTTTTAGAATTTTTCAATCATGCCTCCTGATGAGTGGATGTGATCTCTAAAAATCTGAGAACAGTAAGTAAATATTTAATGCGTTGGACAAATTGTTGCCTAAATTTCCCAAAAATGAAAATAACACTAACATCTCATTTTAACAGATATATTTACCAAAATTACACAAAAATATCTTGAAATACTAAAAAGTAAATTTATTCAATACAATCGCCATTGACTTCTACCACAGACTCCAAATGACATCAGAATCTCCTGCATCTCTTCTGGATGGTCTTTTTGTTTAATTTGGTGAATGCTGCCATAATCCTTTCATTCAGTTCATCTTTAGTGATACAAGGAGTTTTGTTGGTCTCTCAATCAAGGTGGCTGCACTCTGGGGATTTAGGTGGCCAAATGTATGGGGTGATGTGGTCGCAGAAATTGTCTGAGAGTCATGACTAGGTTCTCCTGCTTTCATAGCATGGTGCAGAGTCCTGTTGCCAGGGTCTTCTATCAGCTACCTTTTTGACCTAGGTCAGCACTACGTCCTCAAGGCACTTGATGTAGGCCTCCATGTTGAGTCTGAGGCCCTCAACAACAAATTTGGGAGTTCTTTTCAAAACAACCAGAGTGAGTTTTCTGAGCTGCTGTACCTTCATAATCACCATTAGACTCATCCAACTCTTTCTGAATCCTCTGCTCTGTCCTCATTTTGACACCCAAACCCTCTGAAATATTTGTATTGGAGCTTCCAGCCATTATTTGTGGAGTGAATTCTGCCATGGTGTTCTTTTTCTCACAGATGGTGTCCAATAGATCCTACTATACTGTGAGGTTGACAAAATAAAAAAAAACGAAAAAAACAATGCACATGCATGAAATTAAAAATATAAAATAGCAACAATTTACCCATCATACCCTGTACATATAAATATAAATATATAAATCTTGATATGGCAGCAATCTTCCATTTTTCATCTGATCTGACTTTTGCAAAAATAGTATGTGGTAGGAGTCAGATACATTCTGGTGTGGCACAAAGAGCTGACCATTTTACCATTTTTCAGCATTGGCCATAGAATAAACTTTATGGGAATGAGTAATAAATCAGTCTTTGTAAGCATTAGTCAGTTAAAAAGGATAGAAAGAAACAGTTGTAAATCCTGTAGGTATTTCCAAAGATAGACTTCATTCTATATGTTTTATAGAATTTTGTATCAGCTCAAAACCAACCTAGTATGTCACTTACTTATGACCACTCACTGTTTGTCACCTTTTTTTGTTCAAATACACACTGCCCAACCCAAGGATTTAACTCACAACCACTTTGTCACCAAATTCACAAACCAATACCGTTACTCACTAAACTAATGTCTCTACAGTGAGAAATAACTAAACAAAGTTAAATAAAATAAGAACTAATCCTAACCCTCCCAAGACATGAGCAGTGGAACAAGAACAGATTAAATAAACAGTTCAGTTTGGAATTCACTGTAGGTTACTCAGATCAATATACCTGAAGAAGGCCAGAGTGCACAACAGCTGAAACATGATAAAAACAACAAAGATGAGGACAATAGTCTACATATAAATTGTGTAAATAATGATAACTCCTCATCCTAGAAATTCAGGCAAAAAGAATTGATTTACCAAAATTTAATGACTCAGGTGCCTAAATACAAGTTGGGGTATTAATAATCATGAGGTCAGGACTTTCACAATATCCAAATAGACAGGTGGGGGTTATTAATAAAAGGAAAGATTGGAAAATCATTTAAAGGTTCAAAAAGTTTAAAATTAATAAACAGAGTGGTTTTAATACAAAAAAAATAAATGCACCCATTTACTGTCTTTTTGACACTAAATGGTATCAGCATTGAAAAAATATCAGATTTTGAAGAATTTAAAATATAAAAAAAAATACTGTTAAGGGTTGCTTTGGCACCATTCTGAAAATGCCTGCAGAATTCTTTATTGATTTGTTATTTATTTATTTAGTTTTACTCTCATCGCAGCCATAATCACCAAGTGCTAAACAATAACAATCAAAACTCAACTCAGTCAAAACAGATCATCTTAGAAAGACATTGAAGATCCCTGTTTATGCTGGATCAGCTTGAATACTTGTTTAAGAAAATCCATGTTAACAATAGAGCCTTGGTTTCTGCTAGACTTGCTGTGAGACAAAGAAATCAGTATTTTAAGCCACAATTCAGGCTTGCTTACTTATCAGCTAATGGCTTTGCTCAAACTAAAATCTTATCAAGATGATCTACAACACATGGAATGCTGTCCATCTTATTGATAGGCTGTTTGATGGATTGGGAATTTGGTGAGGGTTGGGGAGTTTGTAATTACTGATATCTGATATATGCATTGCCATTAATAAGAATAGGATCTAGAGTGGGTATTTTTTTACAAAACCATTCTCTTATTGTTTGTATACATATATATATATATATATATATATATATATATATATATATATATATATATATATATATGTATGTATATATATATATACATATGGGGAAAATGTTTGACAAAGTGAATAAACTTTTCCCGTGATGTGTTTCATCCTTTAGGACTTCATTAGACTAAATTTGTTATGTTGGTGCACATGTGTACGAAAGACGGAAGCTGGGAATTTTAAATCTAAAATTTTATTTTAATCAAGCCAATTGCATTCAGATTTTTTTCTTTCCATCAGTTTTGTTAGTAGATACCCCACACTGTGATAATAGTAGATCTGCCAGGATTGGGGAAATGTTTTGAGAGAGAGAAGTTGCTGATATATATATATGTAATATAAAGGGTGCAATGGACAAATTGATGACTTTGGAATCTCCTATAACTCTTCCAAATGGTTTCCTTGTATAAGTTGGTGAATGATGCCATAATCCTTGCCTTCAGTTCATCTTTGGTGTTACAAGGAGTTTTGTTGATCTCTGAACTGTGACCCACAGATAGTAAACAAGGCTGTCGCAATCTGGGGAATTAGTTGGCCAGATGTAACGGATTATGTGGTCACAGAAAGTGTCTGACAGCCGTGACTGAGTTCTCCTGCTTGTGTAGAATGTTGCAGAATCCTGCTGCCAGACATAGGGTCTTCCAGCAGCTACCTTTCTGACTCAGGGCAGCAATACCTCCTCAAGGCATTTGATGAAGGCCTCTGTGTTGAGTCTGAGGCCCTCAACAACAAATTCAGGAGTTTTTTTCCGGATGATCAGAGTGAGGTTTCTGGGCTACTGTACCTTTTTAATCACCATTACACTCATCCAACGCTTTCCAAATCTTCTGTACTGTCCACATTTTGACACCCAAACACTCTGAAATGTTTGTATTGAAGCTCCTGGAATGAATGCCAAGCAGTACAGCATGCCATTTCCAAATTTCTGGTAGATGGAATTGTGTCATGACACTTTTTTTCTCACAGACTATGCCCAACTGACCCTAACTATACTGTGCAGTTGACAAAATCAAAAACAAACAATGCACATGCGTGAAATTAAAAATATAAAATAGTGAGAATTTACCTATCACACCCTGTATATATATCACTCATTCATATATATATATATATATATTAAACATTTATATATATATATATATATATATATATATATTAAATATTTCTCCCCAAGCAAGAAGAGGGTGTATTTTGCTTTTGAAACCAAATTAATTGTTCACTCACCAGTAATTTATAATCGCCTGAGGCATTGTTATATGTTGAAACACAACTGCAATTGTGTAGTGATACTTAGATGTTTTTTGTTGCAATATCCTAAAATGTATATATATATATATATATATATATATATATATATATATATATATATATATATATATACCCAAGTATAGGCTTTGTATATGGAATAAATTCAGTAACCAAAAAGTACTATTCTCAAAAGAGTGCTCAGTACAGAGTAATTTTAAATATAATTTTTTAAATTATAACATAAATATGTTATAAAATCACTACAAAATAGCCATTTTGTTTCAACACTTTTGATGTTTTATCAAGTGATGGTGCTGAAAGTAGAATAAGGGGTGCTATTCTACTTTCAAAAACCATCACTTGATAAGACACCAGAAAGTGTTGAAACAAAATGGCTATTTTGTAGTGATTTTATAACATATTTATGTTATAATTTTGAATAAATCATATATATATTTTGAATAAATCATATATATATATATATATATGTGTGTGTGTGTGTGTGAAAAGTGTGTGTATATATATATATATATATATATATATATATATATATATATATATAATATATATATATTATTATTTATGTATTATATGCATGGTACTTATTAGAAAGCGCTGAATATCAGAGATAGCTAACATATTTGGTTGGATTGATGTCTCACATCAATCCAAACCAAATATATATATATATATATATATATATATATATATATATATGAAAATATATATATATCGGAAATCATATTTGTTTCTTAAAATATGTTATTTTTCAGCTTCTTTCATTGAAAGCATAAAGAACATAAGACCAAATTTCGACAAGTGATTTTACAACTTTCAACTGACATAAAAACAACAGGGTAATTTAATAAAACATTTAATAGACATTCCAATCTATTTAATAAAATATGTTTAAAGAAAGGACTGCTCCCAAAATAAATTACTATCATACCTAGAATTTAAGACAGTATGAGATTGATAACAAGGTCACATGTATTTACAATTGATTTTGCTAGATGCAACCATAAGTTCTCTGCTAACAGTTTTTTTCTTGTACTACTCACTTGTAGAAATCTCTTCTGGTTCCATGCTTCCCAACCAACTTTGATCTTCAAAAATTTAAAAGCAATGTTATCTACTGTCTTCTTCATTTCTCTTATATTGTTCTTGTTCCATTTGACTTTTTTTTTCATACTCAGTAGACTCTTGTGTCTTAGTGGCTTTACTGCCTTCCTTGGTGTGAAGCAATTACAAAAAATAATGTATTTTGAAGTTAGACCACTAAACAGATTAGTAGACTTTCAATGCATTTTCTTAGTGAATCATTTTCCCTCCTAATCAAACTGGCATTTATTAAGTTGAAATTGTGGATAGATGTGTTATGGTAAACTACCTGTATGATGCTCATATAGTCTTTTTTTAGGTTTCTAGATGTTTTGCAGATGTACACCATTGGACGTTTTGTACAATCTATTTTGTATATTTCTGCCCTATTGTTGTAGCTATTTCATATAGTGTTACCTATTTCACCCCAAGCAAGGTGATAATGCCACAAAGACACAAGGGCTAACTGGAATGAAATCAAATGAGAAGACTTTAGAAGGAAAAGGAAACCCATCCTAAACAGGAAACAATAGACAAAACTCTACTCCTATTCAAAAGACTGGGGAGGAGTGTGAACTGGGTGATAAATGAATATATCTCCTCCTATTAAATATGATATTTATAATATCATACTACTAATTATGTCTGTTAATGTTTTAGAGGTGATGTTGAGAAATTTTAGGTCAAGGTTGGATGCTATCTTCAGTGGTGGCTGTTACAGAATTGGTAAGTAGGATTATGTACTTAATTTTGTCATGTTTGTTGGGATTATTATTATCTGTGGATTTTTCCATTTTTCTTCTGTGGATTTTGTAAGCTTTGAGTTTAGCATTGAGTGGGCTAATTTCCAATCCAGCAAACATCAACATCTCTTAAAAAAAAAAAACACTTTCTGGTCATTGAATCTGATAAGGTAATTTAATTTATTGCTCCTCTAAGCCTAAAAAGTAGCTACACTGTTGACCAAACTATATATCCATTTATTGTAGTCAAATTAGCTTCAAAATTAGGTCTTCAAAAGTCATATGATATGTGAGTATATAGACTATATATAAATATAGCATATAGTCTATAATTTAATTATGATTATATTGGAACATTTTTAAGTGAATTTCAAAGACATTCTTATTCAACCAAATATGTGCCATTTTCTTCCACTACCTTTTGCCATCTTTGAGGCAGATCCATGATTCCAGCCTCCCAAAATTTGGCATCTTTCTAGATGATTAACTGGTCAAAATGTTTTTTACAGTCCTTCAGATAATTGAAGTTCTTTCCATTGAGAGAATCTTGTTGAAATAATTGGTAATATGAAGGTACAAATCAGGTGAGTAGGAGATGTACAATAGAACATCTCAGTAAAATTGTACAAATTTTTGCTTGGTCTGCAAAGAGATGTGAGGTCTGGTGTTGTCCCAATGTAAAACAACATCCTTTTGATTGATCAATTCCAGACACTTTGAAAAATTTCTTCTTCTATGTGCCATATCTCTTCAGGACATAGGTGATCATGACACTCCATAACTTCCAATTATTTGTAGCTCTTAGTAAAGTTTTGCTATCTCTCTTGATTCCTGTTCTGCTAACCATTTACACAAGCTTGTTAGGTCATTTACTGCTTTCTATCATTCTCTCCTGACACCAACATGTTCAGTAAATTCTCCAAGCATTCTTTGCTTATAATATGCTCTAGATATTTCAATTGTCCCTTTCTGAATCTAAGTATGTGTCCATTTTGTTTCCATTTTCCCCCAAATTTCCTCTTTACTCATATGTTCAGTTCTTGAGATTCTCAGCATCCTTCTGTAGAACTGTGGAAAAAAGAAAAGAAAACCAATATATAAAATAATAACAAAGAAAAAAAAAATGAATAAATTCATTTTCACATGATGCATGTTATAAAGAAACCGTAAAAGGTCACATGTGCAATTTTGACCCCAAAATAACATAATAAAAATTTTGACAGAATCTTTCTGTTTCCACTTTGCAACGAAATCGTTCAGGTGTGTTTTCACCAGCCCTACTCATGACGTAGATATTACCTAGTGTTATATAGGAATAAAGTGTCGCTGCCGACAATGTAGTTTGAACACAGATCACCAGAGAGCAAACACAGGCAATTTTGAATAAGTAGATCACATGATGGCATAGGAAGAGTACATATGGGAATTAGCATGGTGTCTAATAGATCACTCTTTCTATTCTATCCTCTAATACTATTCAGATCACTATTCTCTATATTATTCTCTATTCAGATCACTATACAGATTATTATTTGGTGGCTAATATTCAAGCGATTATTATCGAGCAAGTACTATAAGTGTGAGTATTATTCGAAGACATCTAACACCAGGGGTTATTATAATTATATCTGTGATTACAAAGTCTCTACTACAAAGAGGATTATGAAAGGGACAACAAGTATTCGTTGACATCACAAAAGTGGCAACGAGTGTTCACTGACATCACAAAACCTTGCATTTCAAGCCATTCTTAATGACATATTTTATCAAATGCTTTTGCATAATCTATAAAACATAAGTATACATCATTTACTATTTGTATTTCTCTTTAAGCTATCATTCTGAGTAAAAATATTACCTTCCTTGTTACAGTGCTTTTAACAAAACAATACTGTTCATATCCTATTTTCTGTCTTGTTCAAATAGTAAAGCATAGACCACAGAAGATGGTTGGAGGCTACAGCTGAAGTGTTGTCAATATGTCACTCAAGCTGAGTATACTGGTCCAAATTTAATGGATATAATGTTAGTAATTCTTCATCTTAAAAAATCTGACAAGGATTTCTTTCTCTTTTTACAGCCCAACTTGACAGTTTTATTACTATGTTATCTTTTTAATTATTTTCTATTCAATGAAAACTTTCTTTCACTTTGATCTACAAAGTGAAAGAAAAACCAAAGACCAAATAATTTGAACTGATATCATACATTACAGAAAGATTTTAATTGAGCAGACAGAGTAAATAAGCTACTTTTATAGATTCTGTTCACAGTAAAGATGAATGCCAAAGTTTTCAACAGTTAAGCTTCTATTCAGGCCAAACAATCAACACTTGGACAAGCAGTTGGTCTGATGATCAGGATTTGGCTTTACAAAAGTGAAAGGTCATGAACTTGGCTGCCATCTTGTCTGTAGATTTCTGCATAGAGGTAGGCACAGATCTATACCTGTGTATACCTTTTAAAACAATGTACATGGGTATGGATATTTATTTCTGTTTATATCTGTACATTAACTTGTGCATGTACAAGTAAAAATCAAGTGAATATGTCTTTATCTCAGCACCAATGACTGCTTCATTGCAAAAATAGATGATCAAAGGCCAAGAAGTTTGAATTTCAATTACAAGTGAAATTAAACTACACAGAAAACTTACTTTTTTTGTCACATAAAAATAGATAAAAATTGATGAATAACAAAAAAAAAATGCTTATTTTTCTTTATAATGAAAATCCAGACACATTTGTTTTTCATTTAAGGAAATAATTAAAAGAATAGAAATATCATTGCAAAGCATTCAAAGTTGTTGTCACATTGATACAAAGCTTACATTTTGTGACACATGGCACCGAATTATAATTAACAGATGAATATATCTATTTGAACAATTTTAAAAAATTTTATTGATTTTTTTGACCACTAGTTTACTAAGTTAAAAGGATTGAAAATCAGTTTGTATTAAGTTTGGAAGAAAAAAATTATAAAACATACATCCATACATATATATATATATAACATATAATAACATATAATAAACAAGCAACACCACCAAAATAACCACCAGAATGGATTACCCACAATGCACCACTGACAAATATATATAAATAGTCAAGAAAAAATCCAACAGTCGTGGTCTGATGATTGCGTCTAGCATGAAACAGCCTGTCGCCTCTGAGTGTTGACTTCAATGTTCACTCATATATATATATATATATATATATATATATATTTTGAACAATAAAAATATTAAAAAATTAAAATCTTCAGACACACTGGTTTGTAGATTAATATATATATATATATATATATATATATATATATATATATATATATATATATATATATATATATATATATATATTCAGTTGTATTGATATTCGGTTATGACCCTGTGTTTCACGCTGTCGCAATCCTCAGACAAACTGGTTTATTTTTTAAAAGATGAATCTGTTTATGCTTATTTGTGTTTGATTATGTTTTGTGCGGGATTTTCTACTGTGTTTGCTGAATATATTAGCTCTATCACTGATATTGAGCACTTTCCACTAAGTACTGTGCATATAAAATATATATAAAATATAAAAAATATAAATAAAAATA